>PVKE010013452.1:0-36566 GCA_004027555.1 Craseonycteris thonglongyai | reverse complement strand
GAACACTACATCTCTAATTCAGCCGATGGATCAAGGTGTCATTCGTGCCTTTAAGGCACTCTACACTCGCTCCACGATGGAGGGCCTCATCTCGGCAGTTGACGATGCCAATGACGAATTCACCTTGAAAGCATACTGGCGCAGTTACGACATTGCCTCATGTTTGTCTAATATTCAGCAAGCATTAAAGGACATGAAGGGTGAGACCATAAAATCTAGCTGGAAGAAATTATGGCCGAACGTGGTGCACGACTATCCAGGCTTCACTCCTGAAGAAGTTCATCACTCAGCGGTGGAGAAGGCGGTGAGGCTGGCTCACATCATAAGGAATGAAGGATTTGTCAACATGACGGAAGAAGACATCAGCGCCCTTATCGATTGCCACTCGGACCCACTGACCGATGAAGACCTCCTTGAGATGACAGTCTGCAAGTGAGGAAGAAAACGAAGAGGAAGATGAAGAAGAAACTGAAAAGCGTGGCCTTACCCTGGAGAATCTGCAACAATTGTGCAACATGGCAAGAGCGATGCAACAATTTGCACAAGACATGGACGACAATATGGTTCGAGCTGTCGAGTTCAGCAATCGCGTTGACGGGGTTATGTCCTTGTACAGGGGAATTTTGAAGGAAAAGAAAAAACAAAGACAGCAGCTACCCATCACCATGTTTCTCTCCAAGGTAAAGCCCCCGGCTCTACCGTCAGCGCCTCCAGCAGAAGAGTCTCCGAGGGAGCCTAACGCTTCTACGAGTCACGTGAGAGCCTCTCCTCCGCCACCAACACAAGACTCTTCGCCTCTCTCAGAAAGCAATGTTGATTCATGTTTATTACTGTATAAGGTTTTGTCATTAACCTTATTCATTAGCACTGACATGTTTAAGTAAATACGTATACTGTGGTCATTTTTGTCTTAAGTGAGTAAAGTATGAATACTGTTTACATATTTAAAACATTCTTGTACCCGCATACACGAAAATTCCTAGGGGCAAATCCTACTTCGCGGTTTTTCAGCTTTCGCGGAAGGTTCTGGTCCCCATTAACCGCGAAAAACGAGGGATCACTGTAGTCCCATTTATTTATTTTTGCTTTTATTTCCCTTGCCTTTGAAGTCGGGTTCATAAAGTCCTCTCTGAACCCAAGGTCTATAAGTTTAGTACCGACGTTTTCTTCTATACAGTTTATTATTTTGGGTCTTGTGTGGAAGTCTTTGATCCATTTAGAGTTAATTTTGGTATATAGTAACAGTTCGCAGTCCAGATTCATTCTTCATTCTTTTTCATGTGGTTTTCCAATATTCCCAGCACCATTTACTGAAGTGGCTTTCTTTTCTCCATTGCATATTTTTTGCACCTTTGTCAAAAATTATCTGTCCATATATTTGTGGGTTTAATTCTGAGTTTTTTATTCTGTTCCCTTGGTCTGTATATCTATTTTTATGCAAATACTAAGGTGTTTTGATTATTGAAGTTTTGAGTATAGATTAAGGTGACCAGATTTTAACATTGGTAAAGCAGGACACCATTGACCGGGGGGGAGGGGGTTCTTGATTAAAAATTTGATCTATCTCCCACCGTTCCCTAGCTTGTTGTGCATTCTTTCCAAAAATTGGGACTTTGTTAAAACACCACAGGACAAGGGACAAATTGTTAAAAATCGGGACTGTCCCGCCAAAAGCGGGACGTCTGGTCACCTTAGTATAGATTGAAATTGGGGAGCATGATGCCTCCAGCCTTATTCTTTTTGCACAGGATTGCTTTGGCGATTTGGGGTCTTTTGTGGTTCCATATGAATCTGAAGATCTTAAAAAATCTATTTCTCGAAAGAATGTCTGTGGGATTTTGATGGGACTTGCATTAAATCTGTATATTGCTTTGGATAATATGGCCATTTTAACTATGTTGATTCTTCCAATCCATGAACAGGGAATATCTTTCCATTTCTTTGTATCTTCTTCAATTTCTTTTAATAATGTCTTATAGTTTTCCATGTATAAGTCATTTACATTCTTTGTTAAGTTTATTCCTAAGTATTTTATTCTTTTTGTTTTATCGCATTTCTTTTTCTGAAGTTTTGTTATTTGTATATAAAAATGCTGTGGATTTTTGTATATTGATTTTGTATCCTGCAACTTTACTGTATTCACTTATTATTTCTAATAGGTTTCTGGTAGAATCTTTAGGGTTTTCTATATAAAGGATTGTGTCATCTGCACAATCCTTTGTGACGGTTTAACTTCTTCACTGCAAATTTGGTTGCCTTTCATTTCTCTCTGTTGCCTGATTGTTCTGGCAGAACTTCTAGTACTATGTTCAATAGCAGTGGTGACAGGGGACATCAAATTTGGTTGCCTTTTATTTCTCTCTGTTGCCTGATTGTTCTGGCAGAACTTCTAGTACTGTGTTCAATAGCAGTGGTGACAGGGGATATCCCTGTCTTGTTACTAATTTTAGAAGAAAAGGTTTCAGTTTTCCCCATTCAAAATGATATTTGGGGGGAAGCTGGATTGGCTCAGTGGGTTAAGCGCTCACTTTGCAATGCCGAATCCCAGCCCTGGCCCTGGCCCATGGGGACCCATGTGCTGAACTGGGGAGTTCCCCCAGTTCAGTTCTCTCTGTCTCTATATCTCTCTCCCTCTCTCTCTGTCAAAAACAATAAAATACAAACAAAACAAACAAACAAACAAAATATGATATTTGCTGAGGATTTGTTGTAGTGCCCTTTATTATGCTGAGGTACTTTCCTTCTATACTCATTTTATTACGTGTTTTGATCATAAATGGATGTTGTATCTTGTTGAAAGTTTTTCTGCTTCAATTGATATAATCATATGATTTTATCTTTATTTTATTTGGTGTATCACTTTGATTAATTTGCATATGTTGAACCATCTTTGTGCCCTTGGGATGAATCCGACATGATTGTGATGTATAATCTTTTTAATGCCTTGTTGTATTGTATTTGCTAGTATTTTTTTCAGAATTTTTTGCATCTTCATCAGAGATATTGCTCTATAGTTTTCTTTGTATGTGTTGTCCTTACTAGGCTTTGGTATTAGGGTAATGTTGGCCTCATAGAATGAGTTGGAAAGTACTACCTCTTCTTTAACTTTTTGGAAGATTTGGAGGACAGGTATTAGTTCCTTTTTGAATGCCTGGTAAAACTCATTAGTGAGACTGTCTGGTCCTGGACTTTTGCTTTTGGGGAGATTTTGGATGATTGTTTCAATCTCCTTACTGCTGATCAATCTATTTAGATTATGCAGCTATTGGTTCAGTCTAGATAGACTATACATTTCTAATAACTTGTCCATTTCTTCTAGGTTGCAAAATTTGGTGGCATATAGCCATTTACAGTACTCTCATATGATCCTTCATATCAGTTGTAATTTCCCCTCTTTCATTTCTAATTTTGGTTATTTGTGTCTTTTCTCTTTTTCCCATGGTGAGCCTAGCCAGGGGTTAGTTGTATTAATTTTTGTTTGTTTGTTTTTATGCTCTTTGTTTTATTTGGGTCTGCTCCAATTTTTATTATTTCCTTCCTTCTGCTGACCTCGGTGTTTTTGTTCTTTTTCTAGTTCTTTAAGATGCAATGTTAGGTTGTTTATTTGTGATTTTTCTTGTTTATTTTTATTAAGGTTTATTTTATTATTTTTAACAGAGAGACAGAGACAGAGACAGTTGTACGTCATCAGTTTTTGACATAGTTTCATTCCACACAGGTGGTCAGGGGCGCTGCACAGGGCAGGAACCAGGCCAGGGGCCTCCCACGTGGGAAGCTTGCTCCAGATGAGAATCAAACTGGGAACACACCCAGGTTCAGCATATGGGTCTACACGGGCCAGGGCCGGGATTCAATCCTCGAACTCCAGGGCTGCAAAGTGAGTGCTTAACCTGGTGAGCCATGCTGGCATCCCTGATTTTTCTTGTTTATTAGGAAAAGCTGGTAGTGTTATAAATTTCTCTTCTATTATTGCCTTTTCTGCATTCCAGTAATTTTGATACATTGTATTTTCATTGTCATTAGTTTCTAAAATTTTTTAATCTCTTTTTTTATTTCTTCTTCGATCCAATCATTTCTAAATAACATGTTGTTCAATCTCCATGTATATGTGTTTTTTCCTGCTTTCTTTTTGCATTTGATCTCCAATTTCAAAGCTTTGTGATCAGAGAATACATTTGGTATGATTTCAGTCTTCTTGAATTTGCTGAGGCTAGCTTTGTGTCCCAGCATATGGCCTATCCTTGAGAATGCTCCATGTGCACTAGAAGAGAACATTATATGATGAAATGTTTTATAAATGTCAATTATGTCCAATTGTTGTAATGTGTCATTTAAAACTGACGTTTCCTTATTTATTTTCTGTTTGGATGATCTGTTCATGGCTATCAAAGGGGTGTTTAGGTCCCTTACTATAATTGTTTTTTTGTCAATGTTTCCTTTTAGGTCTGTGCGTAGTTGTTTTGTAAATTTTGGTGCTTCCTGGCAGGAGGCACATATGCTCATATTAATAAGTGTTGTGCACTGTAAAAGAAATTAAATAAGACACAAAGAAATGGAAAGATATTCCATGTTTGTGGGTTAGAAGAATCAATAGTTAAAATGGGCATAGTACCCAAAGCAATATACAGATTCAATGCCATTCTTATCAAAATCCCACAGACATTCTTTCAAGAAATAGATTTAAAAATCACCAAATTTGTAGGGAACTACAAAAGACCCCAAATTGCCAAAGCTATCCTAAAAAAAAAGGATAAAGCTGGGATTATCTCACTGCCCAACTTTAATCTGTACTACAAAGCCTCAGTAATCAAAACAGCTTGGGGGAAGCCGGGATGGCTCAGTGGGTTAAACGCTCACTTTGCAGCACTGGGGATCGGGTCCCGGCCCCGGCCCCGACCCGTGCGGAACCATATGCTGAGCTGGGGGCTCCCCCAGTTCAGTTCTCTCTCTCTGTCTCTGTCTCTGTATCTCTCTCTCTCTGTCAAAAATTTAAAAAAATAAAAATAGGGGAAGCCGGGATGGCTCAGTGGGTTAAGCGCTCACTTTGCTGCGCCGGGGACCAGGGATCGAGTCCCGGCCCCGGCCCATGCGGAACCATATGCTGAACTGGGAGCTCCCCCAGGTCAGTTCTCTCTCTGTCTCTGTCTCTGTATCTCTCTCTCTCTCTCTCTCTGTCAAAAATAAAAATAAATAAATAAAAATATTTAAAAAAATAAAAATATATATATAAAAAAACAAACAAACAAACAAAAAACAAACAGCTTGGTATTGGCAGAAAAACAGGTACGCAGACCAATGGAACAGAATTGAAAACCCAGAAATAAACCCACAAATATAAGAACAGATTATTTTTGAGAAAGAAGCAAAAAATATACAGTGGGGAAAAGAAAGCCTCTTTGGTAAATGGTGCTGGGAAAATTGGAAAACCACATGCAAAAGACTGAATGTAAACTATGATCTCTCACCATATCCCAAAATTAACTCAAAATGGACTAAAGACCTCCAAATAAGACCTGAAACAATAAATCACATAGAAGAAAACATTGGCACTAAACTTATAGATCTGGGGTTCAGGGAGCACTTTATGAACCCAACCTCAATGGCAAGGGAAGTAAAAGCAAAAATAAATGAATGGGACCTTATCAAGCTAAAAAGCTTCTGCACTGCAAAGAAAACCATCAACAAAGCAAAGAGGCAACCAACCAACTGGGAAATAATATTTGCAAGCAATGCCTCTGATAAGGGGCTAATATCAAAAATATAGAAATAACTTGTATAACTCAACAACCAAAAAAAACCAAGCAATCCAATTAAAAAATGGGCAGAAGACCTAAACAGACATTTCTCTCATGAAGATATACAAACAGCCAACAGATATATGAAAAAGTGCTCCGCTTCACTAGCAATTAGGGAGATGCAAATAAAAACCACAATGAAATATCATCTTACGCCCGTTAGAATGGCTATAATCAACAAGACAAGGGATAACAAGTGCTGGAGAGGCTGTGGAGAAAAAGGAACCCTCATACACTGCTAGTGGGAACGTAAACTGGTACAACCACTATGAAAGGCAATATGGAGATTTCCTTAAAACATTAAGAATGGAATTGCCATATGACCCAGCAATCCCTCTACTGGGTATCCACTCAAAAAACCTGAAAACCTTAATCTGCAAAGGTATCTGTACCTGAATGTTCATCGCAGCACTGTTCACAGTGGCAAAGTCATGGAAACAACCAAAGTGTTCTTTAATAGATGACTGGATAAAGAAATTGTGGTACATTTACACAATGGAATACTCCTCTGTGATAAGAAAAGACGAAATACAGCAATTTGTGAAAACATGGCTGGACTTTGAAAACATCTTATTAAGCAAAGTAAGTCAAACTGAAAGAATCAAGAAACATATGACCTCACTCATAGGTGGCATATAAAACTGAAAGTAACAAAGAAACAAAAAACTTATAGACACACTTAATAGTTTGATGGTTACCTAAGGGTAAGGGGGGGGGAGGAAGAGTGAGAGGGGGAGTTGGGAGTGGGCACCAGATATATAGTGATGGAAGGAGAGCTGATTTTGGGTGGTGAGCACATAATGCAATAGATAATGCAATGCATAGATGATGTAATGTAGAGTTGTATACCTGGAAACTATATTGCCGACCAATGTTACAATGTAAATTTAACATTAAAATAAATAAATAAGTGTCGTGTCTTCTTGTTGTATTGTCCCCTTTATCATTATGAAATGTCTACCTTTGTCTTTTATTATCATTTTTGATCCTGAAGTCTGCTTCGTCAGATATTAGTATGGCTACACCTGCTTTTCTCTGGATGCCATTTGCCTGCAGTATTGTTTTCCATGCTTTCACTTTGAGTCTGTACTTGTCATTGTGGCTGAGGCAGCATCAGGTTGGGTGTTGTTTTCTAATCCAGTTTGCTACTCTGCCTTTTTATTGGTGAGTTCAGTTCATTTACACTTAAGGTGATGATAGATATATGAGGGTT
Source organism: Craseonycteris thonglongyai (assembly GCA_004027555.1). NCBI lineage: Eukaryota > Metazoa > Chordata > Mammalia > Chiroptera > Craseonycteridae > Craseonycteris > Craseonycteris thonglongyai. The sequence continues at coordinate 29,558 of PVKE010013452.1, read as the reverse complement.
TCCTATAACCATTTTATCTTCTGTTTTCTGGTAGCTCTTTGTTTTGGTTGCTTCTTTGCTTTTTTCTTTGTGTCAGTTATTTTAGTTTGACGGTGTTCTGTGATTTTTTTCCTCTGTTACCTCTTTTTTTTTTAATTATTGTTTTTGACAGAGAGAGAAAGATACAGAGACAGAGAGAAGGGGAGTGCCCAGAACAGTCTCTATAGTTGCACATCATTAGTTGTTCCACATAGATTCATTCCACATGTGGGCACGGGGCTGCACAGGGCAGGAACTGGGCAGGGGTCTCACCCAGATGAGGACCAAACTGGGGGCACTCCCCAGTTCAGCACATGGGTCCGCACAGACCAGGGTCGGCATTCGATCCTTGGTCCCTGGGGATGCAAAGTGAGCGCTTAACCCACTGAGCCATCCCAACTTCCCGTTTCCTCTTTTTTTATGTGTCTCAGTTCTAACTTTTTTAAAATAGTTACCATGAGATTTATGTAAAAGAAAGTTTCATATATGCAGTGGTCCCTTTTCTGAAGCATACTTTTCTCCATTCTCTTTTGGAAATTTAAACATTTACTGCCCCCCTACCACTTTATGTTTCTGTTGTCCCAATTTATCCATATTTATTTTTATTTTTTATTTCAAGTCAAGTAGCCTCCTTCAGTATTTTTTGAAATGCTGGCCTTGTGCTAAAGAATTCCCTCAGCTTCTGTATGTCTGAAAAGGTCTTGATTTCTCCTCCTTTTATCTTAAAGATAATTTTGCTGGATAAATTATTCTTGGCTCGTAATTGCTCTCTTTCAATCTTTTGAATATTTGATTTCACTCTTTTCTGGCTTATAGAGTTTCTGTTGAGAAATCTGATGACAGTCTGATGGGCTTTCCTTTTTAGGTTGTAGTCTTCTTTTTCCTGCCTCCCTTGAAGCTTCTTTCTTTGTCTTTGACCTTTGACATCATCAGTATAATGTGCCTTGGAGAAAGTCTGCTAGAATTTAGGTAGCTAGGGGTCCTGTTTCCTTCTTGGACTTGATGTTCCAGTTTTTTCCATAGATTCAGGAAGTTCTCATCTACTATTTGAGCAAATTCTCTGTGCCCATCCCATCCTTTGCTCCCTCTGGAATACCCATTATTCTTATGTTACTCTTTCTAATGGAGAAATCTTTCATTTCTTTTAATTCTCAGGCCTCTCTCTTCTTTCTTCTGTGACATTTCCATATTTCTGTCTTCAATATCATTAATTCTTTCTTCCATCTGGTCAGCTCTGCTTCCTATGCTATTTCATTTTCCATTGCTTTTATTGTATGTTTTATCTCCAGGATTTCTATTTGGTTCTTCTTTATAGTTTCAATTTCTTTGTTAAAAAATTCCTATGTATGGTGATAGAAGGGGAACTGATACTGAGTGATGGGCACATAATACGATACATGAATGATGTGATGTGGACTTGTACATCTGTAAACTGTCTAATTGTTACCAACTAATGTAACCTCATTAAATTTAACAAACAAAAAAAATCCTTTTGCTCTCAGATTTCCTTTCTTAGAACATTTAGCTGCTTTTCTGTGTTTATCTGCCTTTCTTTGATCTCTTTGTTTTCAGAACTGCAATCTTGAATTCTTTGTCATTTAACTCATATATTTACATATTATTAGGTTCCTTTCCTGGAGATTTTTTTCTTTCTGAGAAGCTTTGTTCCCTAGAGTACTCATTGTTGTTGAAGTGTTTCTTTTCCTGGGCATAAGGACTTTTTTCCTGGTAGATATAAAGAGGTCTTTCTTTTGCTTCCCAGTTGGTGTCACTGCAGCATCTTACAATATTTTCTCTTAGTCATTTGGTCTTTTCACACTAGGATATTTCCTAGAATGTGGGCTTCTCTTCTTTGACTCAGTTGCCTTGGTCTTTGTGTGCCTCCTCTTCGGGAGAATATGGTGGGCGATGATATTCTATGCCTCAGAAATCCCACTGTAGTCAGAACCTGCCACAGCTGTGCTTCACAGTTTTCCTAGCTCCCTCTATCGGTATTAGTACAAAGGGTGGGGGCAGGGTTTGTTGGAAAGGGTGCAGGTCTGTTTGTGGCACAGGGTAATTGTAGCTTCCTGGCTATAGCTTACTGTAAGCAGGCACTCGGTCAAGTTGGGAAGGGTGAGCTTTGGGAGATAGTAAGGGAAAGCAGCCAGGCTCTGTGTACAAGGCCACACAATGCTCTGACTAGGGCCCTATATCATGCAGGGCCACACCACACTCTAGCTGCTGATACAGTGCTCTGGCTGTTCTCCCTGTGATCCTGATACCTGTACCGCACTACAGCCACCCATGCCATTCTACTGCTGTTGGTATCATGCTTCAGCTGCCCACAACCCTGCTTTTGTCAGTTCTCAGCCTCCAACCCACTGGAAGTTATGTTGCACCTCATCTCATACTCCAATACCCTCACCTCAGTCTCTCCTCTGCCAGTCTCTGAGTAGCACTTTTCAGCATGTCTCTGCACTTCTTCCTTCCTTTTTCTCTTGCTCATCTCCCTTTCTCTGGCCTTTAGGTATTTTCCTGTGGTGAGTGGATCTCTCAACTGAGGCTGTGTGTTGCTTACAGATTCTCTTGTTGGATTTTAATTGTTCCATTCATTGTATTTTCCAGGAGAGGTTTCAGGAGTTTCCTCTCATGCTGCCATCTTGATGACATCCCTACATGACAACTCTAAAATCTAAAAAAACTCAATAATTTGAAATACAATTGGCCCCAAGGTTTCTGATAAGATACTATCAGTAGACCTGTAGTTGCTTTCTTGGTCTGCTACACTCAGGGTTTGTACAAGGATAAAGATGAATGAAATAAAACAGTATCACAATTTTTTCATTTGTTTAGAATCCCATGGGATAGCCGAAGAAGTTTGTAAGATGTATGTTATGAAGTTACGCTCAAGTGTTAACATAAACAAGAATGCCTGCAATATTAGGAAAGAAACCACTAAGAGACATCCATCAAAAACAGGTATGGGGAAATTGTAATGCCTAAGTATAGTCATGGGCATCTATTTGCTTTCAGTTATTACATCTACGTATATAAATTTTTCTTCACCAAATTTTTTTTCTGGAAAAGAATAAAGGTGATAAACTATTTTTTAATATATGTGCTGCTGAAGTGAGCACAATAAACTATTTTTAGTAAATTTCAGAAAGGCATATAAAGAGTTTTTTAGAGGGAGGAGTGGGGAGGAAGAGTTGGGGGAGGGGGGAGTGGGCACCAGATATATGGGGTTGGAGGGGGACCTGATTCTGGGAGCTGGGCACATAATGCAATGCATGGGTGATGTGATGTGGAGTTGTACATCGGGAAACTAATTGTTACCAACCAATGTCACCCCATTAAATTTATCAATAAAATATAATAATATTAAAAAAAAAGTTTTTTAATAGCATGGGAGAAATTATGTTATAATATTAAGTAAAAACAGAGGATATAAAATTATATGCAGACATACTTTGGAGATATTGCAAGATTGGTTCTGAACCATAGCAATAAAGAGAGTATTGCAATTTAGTGAGTCATAGTCTTTTTGCTAATGGAGGGTCCTGCCATCAATTTGTAAAAAATACAACATCTGTGAAGCACAATAAAGCAAAGTACAATAAAGTGAAGTATGCCTGTATATATGTACGATATCTTTTTTCTTTTTTTCTTTTTTTTTGTTTTTGACAGAGAAAGAGAGAGAGAGTGATACAGAGACAGAGAGAGAACTGAACTGGGGAAACTCCCCAGCTCAGCACATGGGTCCGCAAGGGCCGAGGCCAGGATTCGATCCTCGGTCCCCAGCGCTGCAAAGTGAGCTCTTAACCCACTGAGCCATCCCGGCTTCCCCTACAATATCTTTTAAGTGATTTATTATTATTATTATTATTATTTAAAGGAAGTAAACTAAAATGTTAATAATGGTTTCCTTTTGGGTGCTGAGACCATGGGTGACTAGTTTTATTCCACCTGGACTTCAATGGGTGTGCCCTCTGGGTATAAGTGTGCCAGGAGGTGTTGATCTCTTCAGACCATGGGTGGCAGAAGCCCTGGGGCCAGTCACCACTGTCAGCAAGCAGCCTTGACTGGGAATCCTCAAAGCAAGAGTTGGGGGATAAGGAGGGGTTCTGGGCAGTCAGGACTGACAGTCCATTCCTACCTCCCATCCCTGTCATGCAGCTAGAATGTACGAGGAACAGCATTTGCTATTCACTTCCCCTCAAGGGCACCTGGAACACCTTGAACGACAGTCTGTGAAGGGTTTAGACTTTGATATACCTACGGTCCGGAGACGTACTAGAGCAACTGATGGTTTAAGTACCCAAGGTGTGACTGGTCACAGGGGTAGTGTGGGGTGAGGAGGGAGGTAAGACCCAGGACCCTGGAAAGTGCTGCTCCAGAAAGCAGCCACAAGTCTCTATCTTCATGTACATCAGAAACTTCTACTCTCTCTGTCTCCTAGGTAAGGCTGTCTACCCACACGCACACAACAACAACAACAACAACAACAAAACTTCTGTCCATTTCCTGCTGATGTGCCCATTTGGTGGTATACAAAATAGGTGCAGGGTAGCGGCTTTAACAATGCATGTGCATCCTATAGTTAGCACTCCATCATTATTTTGAATTGCTTGCTATGAATTGGAATCTCACCTACAATATTCATGGGGAAAATATCTTTTGTGGGAAAAAAAACACATTATCCCCCCAAATTTCAACATTTTGACAATAAAAGAAAAGGAAGAGCTATTATATATTTTAAGTAAAATTTCAACTCTTAAATATTTTAAATAGTTGTTAAAATGGTTTTAAATTGCATTACCTACTGGTGCAAATAAAGTCCACCTTGGTGGTGACTATCGAGAAGTGAAGAGATCATTAAGAAAAGTTGACTGGGAATTGCATGTTGCCATTTCAAGCATTATTCTTGATATAAATGCCTTAAGTTCCCAGAAGCATATTGAAATTTCTCACGAAGTGTTTTTACATCATTTTATTTTAGAAATTTTTATACAAATTCAACATTTTAACATTCTCCTTAACATTTTGTATATTTTTCTTAACACAATTCTATAATGAAAAGACAATATAATTTATTTTTCTCTAAGACCCCCAGATAGGTAGTCCCTAAATCTACTCAAGTTTACCCCAGCCTGCTGTAGAAATATTAGCATTTTCTATGTGTGCTGTGGGACATTAAAAAAAAAAAAAAGTTGGGAGTATTGCTCTGTCTCTCTTATTTAGTCAGAAGACAGAAGAGGGCTCACACCTGTATTCTCCAGGACAGTTGGAAGTCACTGAGTAACTCCACACCTTACAGATGGGTATTTATTTATCCATGTCTATTTAAGTACAGTCCCTTCTTGCCCACAGTTCCTTAGTCCTCAGGGAGCCAGGAAGCAGAGGTTTCCTCAGGCAATGTCTATCCCCTTTCCAGTTCATTCTCCTGACCAAAACCTCCCATAAGCACACTAGCATGGCCTCCCTTGGTCTTCATGCAGAAAATTAGCATCTTTAATCCCATTCAGGGAGCGCACATCAGCCTTTGAGCTAGGTTAAGCTTGCCCCAAAGGCTTTCATCTCTCCAACAGCGGTGGACAAAGTGCAGCTCAAATTGACAAAAACAAACAAAAAAACTTTGAGGAAGTACTTTTTAAAAATTGCTTAAAGATTATTCATGAGAACAAGTTTCTGAATTCTTAATGACAAAATTTTCACCTGTTACAGAACGTTCTTTTTCTCTGAGCACATACAATGATCAATCCATTACCTTTGCTTATGCGGATGGAAGTTATGAGATTTCTGTTGAAGATTTGGGGGAAAAACATAAGAAAGGTAAATTATTTCCTTTTGTCTGTAATGATAAAGTTATGACTAATAAGTAAAACATAAATTTACCAAACCATAAACAATGGATTAACTCAGACATGACAGACAAATTTTGTGCTGCATGCTAACTCCACTGCGTTGACAGTGGGTGCCTACATATAACTATGTGGAGGAGGATTCAGAAGCTGAATCAGGGTTCATCAGGGAAGAATGTTGATATTAGGAAGTCATATCTGTTGTGAAAGATGGAAGGAGGACCACACATATTTGATATTGCTAAATTACCTTCCAGATCTTTGCAGCCTTATCAATATCACCAAAGTAAAACCTCTAGCAAAAGAATGTACCAGAGATATAAACAATATTTTAAATATTTTAATAACAATTGTACTAGAGAATTTATCAGTACATATTCATACATTTTTGAGACCTTCCTCAAAACTACAAAAGGTTTGCTTTTATTGATATACTGGTATATAAGATGGTATTTTCTGATATTATGTATATGTTAGAACTGAAACCTTTTGATAAATCACCAAAGAGCTTTTATGCATTCTCTTTCAGATGAGGTGTTATTCCGTTACTACGATTCACAAATTTCCACAAGTGAAACAGGTAACTTGGCAACAGGTAACTTGGCGGTCTGGTTAGCTTAATACTTGAATTCTTTTTTTTTTTTTTAATATCTTTTTATTTATTTTTGACAGAGAGAGAGATATATATATAGAGAGAGAGAGAGAACTGAACTGGGGGAGCTCCCAGTTCAGCATATGGTTCCGCACGGGCCAGGGCCGGGATTCGATCCTCGGTCCCCAGTGCTGCAAAGTGAGCGCTTAACCCACTGAGCCATCCCAGCTTCTCCAATACTTAAATTCTTAAATTTGGGTAAAGGCAAATCAAAAAATACTCCATGGGAAAGAAAAGTAGTCTTGGAAGGTTCTCTCAAGCCCAAAGTCATAATAAAATCTTAGATTCTCAGAGGAAGCCAGGATGGCTCAGCAGGTTAAGCACTCGCTTTCCAGCCCCAGGGACTGAGAATTGAATCCTGGCCCTGGCCTGTGGACCCACATGCTGACCTGGGTGTGCTTCCCATGTGGGAGGTCCCCATTTTGGTTTCTGCCCCCCAGCTCAAGGGGGCATGCCTCTCATGCAAGAGGCCCCCAGCCCAGCTCCTGTCCTGTGCGGCTCCTGCCCACCTGTGTGGAACAAAACCATGTTGAAAACTGATGACGTACAACCATGAAGATTGCTCTGGGTCCTCCTCCTTCTCTCTGTCTCTCTCTGTCTCTGTCTTTCTCTCTGTCAAAAACAATAAAATAAATCTTTAAAAAAAAAAATCTTAGATTCTCAGAGGATTTACACCATCCAATCTATTTTGCAGTTTAATAGGATAAATACTTGGCTGTATTTAACAGAGATTCAGAATAATCGTGGTTTAATCTACACGAAATTTATTTCTTAGGGATGGAAGGGCAGCTTAGTTTAACAGGTTGTCCAGGGACCAAGCACCTTCTTTCTTTGTGGCTCTGCCAACGTCTTTGTGATTCAAATTACTTGCCATGATGACAATGTCCAATTAGCGGGACAAAGGAAGATGGATACATGACATCTCTTTCTCTTTAAAGACATAACCTGGAAGTTGTACCTGACACTTCCACTCTCCTCACATTGCTCAGAACTTAGTCATATTGCTACAATTAGCTACCAAAAAAATAGGCAGGTTGAGAAATGTTCTATGATTACATAAGAAGAGTAGCTGGATCTTAAGGGACAATTATCACTGGCTTTACATGCAGACAGAAAAGCTGACACCCTGAAAAATACTCATTAGAATCACAATTCTATAATTAGAAAGCATATAAGAAGACTAACCTCTTCTTCAAGGGGCTTAGAATTATTCCCTATTTGTCCAATGACTCTTTAGTTTCACTTGAATGCAACTATTTCTAAGAGACACGTTGCTGAATGAAGTAGTTGTTTTATATGACATCTTACCTCTTTCTTCTGGATGTTAAATTGATTTAAATGAAAATGAGTTACACTTCTTAACTTTATACATATTTTTAATTGCAAGGTGATGGTGTTGATGGTCAGAGAGTAATGGTAAACCTGAGTCCTACAGAAGACAAAGACGTCTTGCTTCATGCCAACAACAAGGAGTGCTCTGTGGTGGTAAATACAAATATGCACTTAACTGTCATGATTGGTGCCACTTATTTGTGCAGATTGCTTAGGGTGTTTGGGGTATTTTGAAGGAGTAGCTTTGTTTGTGCTATTGTACATAAAATATACCCATTATTACTAATAACTGGCTTCTGGAGTAGGGAAAAGAGGGAAATGGCATGCATAGCCTTGCTACTGGAAGTCTGGTCTCTGCCAGAGTACAGCGTCACCCAGGGGCTCGTTAGAAATGCAGAATTTCAGGCTCCCCTCACAATTAAATCAGAATTGGTATTTTAACAAATTTCTAGGAGATTCATATGCACATTAAAATCTTAGAAGCACTGCTATATAGAATGATCTCAAATCCTTCCTATTTGGCTTTAGGAACTATGCTGTTCTTCCAGGAAGAGTTTCTTTGTAAAATATAGTTTACTTAAGCAAATGCAGAAATAATTTTACACTCTGAGTTTGCCAAAGGGAAGGTCATAAATATTTCCATATGCCAAGATTTATACGTAATATAGCAATCTACACTCTAATCACAGAATTCACTACAGTCTTCAGTTCATGAATGGCAGTATTATGTTCTCATGATAAAGAATTATAAACATCTTGAGGAATAAAGAAACAAAAAGTGGAGACAAGAAAGAAAACATGAGACTATAATATAAAGGATAAATTGTTTAAATACACAAAATTATAAAGCTAACTCATACAGCCATTTAAGGTATTAACATGAACATTGGATGGTAACCAACATCTCTCTTAACAAAACATTTCTAAGTGTATATAACAGTGTTTGGCATATATAAGTACTAAACAATAAGAACTAATTCATACTGAGCTCTATTACATATTTTTTCTTTTTATTTATTATGTATTTATTTATTTTATTGTTAAATTTATTGGGGTGATATTGGTAAGAAATATACTAAGCACTGTGCTAAATGTTTTTTAAGTACCATCACATTTAATTATCAAAGTAACTCTATGATGGAGTTATTGTATTGGTCAGGTATTGCTATGTAGCAAACCATTACAATGTTTACTGGCTTAAAATAATAATAATTTATATCACTCACATGTCTGTGGGTAAGTTGGGAGTTGACTGCTCTACAAAACGGGTTAGACTAAAAAACTGAGGCTTGAAAAGTAAAGCAATTATGTTCAGGTCTCAGAAATAATACAGGGCAAAAGAGAAATACAAATCTAGAACTGTTACATCCAAATCCAGTCATTCCAAGTCATAATGTCTCTCAAAGTATTCTATCAGTGAATCAAATCAAATCCTCCCACTTAGACCCTCTACTCACTTCCTCCTTCCACCCACTCCCATCCTCTACTCAGTAAGCAGGCTTGCTAAAAATACCTAGTTATAAATAATTACTCCCCTTTAGTTTTTAACACAGGGATGTGAAATTGACTCTGGACTTCCCATTCACATATTGTTGTTTTCTCTCTTGTTTCCTCAGCTACAAAAATGTGAAAACCCGTTGCCAGACCAGACCTTCTTTCTCCTTCATAGAGAGCACTCGTCCTCCGAATGTGTTACATTTGAATGTTTGAGCAATCCTGGAATGTTTATAGGAGTAAAAGATAACCAGCTTGCTCTAATTAAATTAGGGGACCAAACTGAGGATTCAAGTAGAGAGAACATCATATTTAAGCTCTCCAAAAGTTAATGTGATGGAAAGCTATGGATCTTAGGTTGGGTAACCCAAATGGCTACCACTGAAGAAGGGATGATAGATTTAAAAAAGAGAGATAATATTTAAGGGAAATAGAGAGTGCTTAACATACTATGGAATGTTTTCTTTATTATGTACAAAAGTATTTTTTTGTAATGCTTTATTCTATTTCTATTTCCCTCGGTATCACAGCATATTCAATACAAGTATTAGTATAGTAAAGGGTATTGGTATAGACACCCAACAACATTCTGAATAGATACAGACCTTTACCTTTTCTTTTATTTTCAGTCCAGAAAGAACTTTCTATTTAGAGCTGAGACCTCTGGGGAGAAGCAAGGGCCTTAGCTCAAGTCTCATTTTAGACAAAGACCCATTTTAAAGAGCTACATAATTTTCTTGGGTTGCAAATAATAGGTTCAAACACTAGAGTTGCTAGTAAAAACACAACCAGATTCTACATACCAGGAGACTGACAACTTCACAACTGGAATAAAACACCATTATTTGTAGATGTCTGAAACTGCAGATGCCTACATTGCTAGGCAGGTAATATAAATATGTGAAACAGGCAAGGATAATTTTTAAATTAAGAAAAATAAATCCAGTATTAGCAAAGTGAATAATTTCACCTCTGTTTGTTTTATTTTTAAAATTCTGATATTTTTAGACTGAGTTAAGTATAAGCAAGGCATTCTGATCTTAGGAAGTGAAATCAATTTTAGTTCAGATGTAGAATAAGAATCACTAGGAATACCTAATAAAATAAAACAGTGTTTTGAAAAAGCACTAACCCTCAATATAAATTAAGGCATCCAAGTACCAATGTGGGGCCAGAAGTCCTTGAACTTACTGGATTCTAGTTGGGACACAGAATTAGCATTACAGTTTCAGTAACTGGCTATCCCTTATGTTTGTGGCATACCATGTCCTTCTTATTCAGGCTTCCAGGGACTGATGACTTTTAATATACTTGTCACCTTCGACAAAATTTATTCTAATCATTTCTTCCTGTGTGCACAAGTCTTTTCTTGGTCAGTTTTCCAGTGACCCTGATTACTACAGAATATTAATCTGATTTCTGTTCCTTCATTTCTTTCAACCAACCATGGCCTGGATAAACCTTTGGCACCATCTGAGCTTCATGTCCATGTCACCTGACATCTGGATGCCAATACCTTTACTCTGCTTTGTCTACCTGATGTAAAATTTTATATAAACCTATTGATGGCAATATTTTTATTAAACATCTTCATGCTTTACTGTTCTAAGGTAGTAAAATTCATACTTAACCATATAAAAACAACTACTAATGGATTTTGCTTCTATTAAGGCCTTAGCAATTTCTACAATTTTTCATAGGCTTAACAATACCAATAAATGATGAACATAAAATGACTTTTTCTGAAAATGTGGGCTTTTTAATGTCTAATTTGCTGAGATCTATTGGCTATATTTTCTGGTGAAACGTAAGAAAAAAGAGGCTGAGAATGTATGGAGCAAATAATTGTAGAACAATATATCTTTGTTTTATTGCTTTGTCAATAATTTTATTATAGAGACAAAAATAAAAGCAGAATGTATATCATCCCCTTTGAAAAACACTAAATGTTGACCATGTGCATCTGTGTGAGATACTTAAAATGATTATTATTTAATAATGAAATATACCCATTACATTGTTTATATTCTTGAAGTAGCTATTTTTCAAAAGTATATGAAGCCATAATGATTTTATCATATAATAGCTCAACATTCTGAAATTCTTAAGTGAAAGTAAGCATATGCTAATCACCAATATTGGTATCAGGAGTAATTCATTTGTCTGATATTTTTGGTGATTCAAAACTAAATGAGATTTTTTAGGGTAGAGATTGTGTCTTTTTCACCTTTGTATTCCCAGTGCCTATCATGGTGATCAACACACAGAATTTCTTTCTTTTCATTTTATGTTATTTCAATTCCTTCTCATTACTTTTCATTTCATTACATTTTGTTATATTTTTTCTTCATTTCATTTCAATTTAACAATGAAATGAAAGAAGGTATTTAGTGACTTTAACTCAAGATCAAAAAGCCAACACGCACCTGCATTAGAACTTCAACCTGAGACTTCTGACTTCTTGCTTAGATACCTTTCAACCTAGCTACTTTATTTTTTATGTTTAATTTTCTTCCTCTTAAAAGCCCTTTCTACCAACACTATAGTCAGTATTATTTGATTAATATTCAAATGTGTGATGTCCTTTTGCTACTTACTTGTTTCTCGAGTAGGAAATGTAATTTGATAATCCATAAACATTATTGGAAGGAATTTGTGCATTTTATTGTATTAGAAATCAAAATTACCATGTCAAAACTTATTTTCCCTCACTTAATTCATAGTCTTTAGATTTTTATGTATTTATTGAATACCTTGAAATATTGTCAAAGAAATTTTATTTGAAAATATAAAGTAATATTGAATTACAAAAGAAAACTGAAAGTTGAGATTTGGGGAATTTGGAAAGAATATTGGTAATTTAATTAGAATTCAACAGCTGCTTAAAGGCTAAAATGGTTGATTAATAACCCCTACATGTGCAGAACAAAACAAGCCAATAATAATAATAATAATAATAACAATTTCAGCCTTTGTGCCTCATGCTGAAAAGCTGCATGGTGGATAGAAAATCTTAAGCTGGGGTGATCCAGTGGGGTTTGGAAGAGGTTTGTCTCAAAATTCATTCTTTCTTCATACTATCACCTCTATAGACCAGAAATCTCATCTCCTAGCAATTAGTCCTTAAATACATACCATATATACTGGACTCTGCTAGGCACCATGAGAGCATAAAAGAAATCTTAGCTTCCTTGTCCTCATAGAACTTAAAACATGTGCAATATGTATTAAAACTCCAATTCTGCAATACATAGTTGGAAAAAGGTGAGAGAGATCAATGTGAGTTTCTTATTAGGGAAGTAGCTAAGACTGAATTCTCTATCCCCATACTTTGATCTACTCATATATTCATTCTCAACATCATGTTAAACAGGTTCCTTCTGTAGGTCTTAGGCAAAAGGAGGTTAATTCAGTTGTTCCAAATCCTTTAGTAGTCAGGGTTAGGGCTGAAGGTTTAAGAATTTGAGCAAGAGATTCATAAGATGAACATGAAAGCCAATTAGTAGTGATAGAATCAATTAGCTATTTCTTGGTGAGGTGCCAAGTTGATGAAACACTTGTCCAATTATAATCCTTAGCCCAGAGGACATTCCCATAAAGAAAATGCATGAATCACTGACCAGTATATTAAGAACATAGGCTTAGTTTACTGCTTACAGCCTATGCAACCCCAGCAAATCATGTAACCTCTCTCAATCTCTGTTTATCCTCTATAAAATAAGGTACCAAATATTGTAATTGCTTACCTAATATCTATCACAACCATACCTACTTTCTTGCCAACAGGACCTCATTTTGTACTGGGAAGTAATATGCCCAATTAAAAATACACTCTTTCCCAGGCTCCCATTTAATTGATGTGGTGACCATTTGACATTGTTCTGGACAATAAAATATAGGCAAGGTAATGGTTTGAGAAAAACTTTTTTTAAAGGCATATATTCAACTGACATGCCTCCTTTCAGTCTTTCACCTCCCCTTCTTGCTACTTAGACCACATATATGGGGCTGAATGTAGAGCAGCCAACTTCTGATCATGAAGTGATGAGCATGGGGACAAAGGCCTACACATTATAAATGGCAGGCGGGAAAGATGGAAGAACTCTGGTGTAGTGAACAATATTGGTGTTCTGCCCAAATCTCCTTGGATCCCTTTATACTGAATTCTTTGATAATATTCTGTGTAACATACCCTCATACCACCACCACCACCACCATCATCTATGTGCTTTCAATATCCAGCACTTGTAGCTCTTCTTACAAGGATTGCTCTTATGGGACTGCTGCTTCTTTACCCTCATGCACAGAAAGATGAAAGTTTCTGTGGCTTTGTATTCTTCCCATCAGCCTCACCAGGATTTTGAATGTCCAGCTCCCTTGTCTTGAGCAAAATAACTCTGTTTTAAATTTCACTCAAAAATCCCCTGATAGGGTTCTTGTTGAAGCTACCCTCTGCTAGACTTCAGAAGATGATCACATTCTTACTTAGATTCCTGTCCATTTCTGCCCTGCCAAACTCCCTTAATAGCCTGTTTCGGAAACATTTCCTTAGTAAATTGCATGCTCATAAATCCCTAACTAGGGAATATAATATAAGACACCACATCATAAGTGACATTGTTTTCTGCCTTCCTAATCTTTTAGTATTAACTTCAGACTTTCTTGTTGAGAGGTAAAAATAAACCCATGTGTTTTTAAGTTAATGTTGGGTTTTCTGTTGAATGTGGCTTAAATCCAACTTTACCCATAAGAGAGATAACAGTAGCATATGCTTATTAGGACACTAATAAGAATTGTCTTGTAGATTACAAGCACTCAGTGAAAGTTAGTTTAGAAAGATAAGCAAACTTGATTAATATTAACTGAGAATAACTTTTCTTAGGTACAATTAGAATATTGAAAGACACAATCAAATTCCTCTGTGACTTTAAGAGATTAAGTGGTGGTGAGGGGGTAATCAGAATAGACGAGATTTGCCAGGTATAGAAGTAATCTACCAAGTTCACAGGTGTTTATTTAATTATACTTTTTAACCTATAAATAAGATAGATAGATAGATAGATAGTCTTTCATACATAGCAAATATTCCATTATAAATATAAAAAGATTTAATAGAACAAAGTGACCCATATTCTTTCAAAAAATTGTTGGATAATATAAAATAGTCATGGGAATGTAAAGTACAGCACATGGAATATAATCAATAATATTGTAACAACTATGTATGGTCAGATGGGTACTAGACTCATTGGGGTGATCACTTTGTAAGGTATATAAATGTTTAATCACTATGTTGTATAGCAGAAACAACTGTAACATTTTATGTCAACTGTAATTGAAAAATAAATTTTTTTTAAATAAAAAATCTGTATATAAGTACAGATGTTTCAAGATAACTAAAAAGTATGTAATAACTTATTATTCTTTGCTGGGTCAGAAAAATGATAGAGAAATCAATAAAACCAAAACAGTATCAGAGAAAAAGCAATAAAATCGATAAACCTTTAGCCAGACTGATCAGGAAATAAAGAGATTATACAAAGTACCAATATTAATCAGAGAATTGACACCACTATAGATTTTAATGATCTTAAAAGGACAAAAAAGGGACCGTTGTGGACATTTTGGCAATTTTAATGAAAACAAATAAATTTCTTGAAAGGCACAAACTATCAAGAATTCACTCAAGAAGAAACAGACAATACAAATAGCCCTATATCCAATGTTTTAAAGTGAATTAGTAGTTTAAAATGTTCTCATAAAAATCCTGTCTTTATTGGTGAATTCTTCTAAACATTTAAGGAAGAAATAATATCAGTTTTAAACAAACTCTATCAAAACACTGAAGAAAAGTGAATTCTATTGAAATCATTCTATGAGGCAAGAATTGTACTATCAACACCAAAGATGTTACAGGAAAAGAAAACTACAGATGAATATTTTTCATGAACATAGACACAGGAATTCTAAATAAAATTTTAGGGGATGCTAGGATAGCTCAGCAGGTTGAGCACATGCCTGCAACTGAGGTCCAGGATTGAATCCCAGCCCGGGCCCATGCAAACCCATATGCTGAACTGCAGCATAACGTAGTCACCAGGATGCCAGTGAAGGTTCTCGCCTCCGATGCGGAAGGTCCCTAGTTTGGTTCTTATCCCACACAGCCCCATGCCCACCTGTGTGGAATGAAACTATGTCACAACTAACGCTGTACAACTATGGAGACTGTTCTGGGCCCTCGCCCCCTTCTCTCTCTCTCTCTCTCTCTCTCTCTCTCTCTCTCTCTCTCTCACCTTCTCTCAAACAATAAAAAAAAAAAATCTTAAAATGTTTTTAGCAAATGAAACCAAACAATATTGAAAAAGGACATGTAATATGTATAAAGAATATACATATTAAAAGGATATAAAAGTACATCATGACCAAATGGGATTTATCCCAGGATATAAGATTGGTTTAATATTAAAAAATCAGAGATGCCAGGATGGCTCAGTGGGTTGAGTGCTCACTTTGCAGCCCCGAGGTCTGAGGATCAAATCCTGGCCCTGGCCCATGCAGACCCATATGCTGAGTTCTTGTCCAGCCTGGTTTCTGCACTGCGCAGCTGCATGCTCACCTATGGAATGAAAGTACTGTATTTTTCACATTGTAAGACGCACCTAGGTTTAGAAAAGGAAAACAAGAAAAAAAAAATTCTGAAACAAATGGTGTACTAATATATTTAATAAAATATAGAAGAATAATATTTCAACCATGAAAAGTCAATAGCAGTATTAAGAACTATCATCACTGTCATTAACAAATGAGGAGAGACTTTAAGGTTCAAGCACTCTTCTAGTTTTCTGGGAACCGCAAGAACTCATCATCGCTAGTGTCAGAATTTATTTATTTACTTTTAAAGATTTTTTTTTTAATTGTTTTTGACAGAGAGAGAGAGAGAGAGACAGAGAGACAGAGACAGAGAGAAAGGGGAGAACCCAGAATAATCTCCATAGTTGCACAGCGTTGGTTTTTCCACATAGTTTCATTGCACAGGTGGGCAGGGCTGCACAGGGCAGGAACTGGGCCGGGGTCTCGCCCTGGTGAGAACTGAACTGGGGGCACTCCCTAGTTCAGCACATGGGTCCGCAAGGGCCGGGGCCAGGATTCGATCCTCGGTCCCTGGGGCTGCAAAGTGAGTGCTTAACCCACTGAGCCATCTCAGCTTCCCCAATTTATTCACTTTTAAAGATTTATTTTATTGTTTTTAACAGAGAGACAGAGAGAGACAAACAGAGAGAGACAGAGAGAAGTGGGAGAGCCCAGAGCAGTCTCCATAGTTGTACATCATCAATTTTCAACATGGTTTCATTCCACACAGGTGGGCAGGGACCGCGCAGTGTGGGAACTGGGCTTGGGGCTTCCTGCATGGGAGGCACGCCCCCTCAAGCCAGGGGCCGAATAGGGGTGCAAGAACCAAACCGGGGGCCTCCCGCATGGGAAGCACACCCTAGGTCAACATATGGTTCACACGGGCCAGGGCCGGGATTTGACCCTCGGTCCCCAGGGTTGCAAAACAAGTGCTTAACCCGCTGAGCCATCCCGGCTTCCCCTAGTATCAGAATTTATGAAGCTCAGTTGCTCACAATCACTGATACCACTTGCTTTGCTATCTTCATATATGATCCTATCTTCAGTTCCATCTAAGGCAGGGGTCTCCAAACTACAGCCCGCGGGCCGAATGCGGCCCACGAGGCCCTCTCATCCGGCCCATGGAGACCTTTTTATCTGAATAAAATAATATCAAATAAATAATTAAAAACAACATCTATGTTTCGATTCTTTTTTATTTGGACCTCAAGTGTGTAGTCAGCCCCCAAACTGCTGTTTGATAGTTAATGCGGCCCGCGGGCTGAAAAGTTTGGAGACCCCTGACCTAAGGCATTTCTAATGCCACGTTTTTTGAATGACTGTGCAATAGTTTTGTCCTTTACTGAGTGCCATGATGTTTTAACCCATACACAAACTTGAGTGACAGTGGGCCTCTTCATCCGTCCAGTAGGTGTCAGATCATGATTACCAGCAGCCACCCATTTGTTCCACTCTTCTTACATAAAGACTTTAAGTGGTTTGTTGATGGAAACGTTGAGAGGTTGCAACTGGCTGATAAGACCCCCAGGAATGATAGATGAGTCTTCACTTCTTTAAAGCTCTTTTTTGTAATTTCGCTAATATGTGCTCTAAAGTGGTCAAGCCCTAATAAAGCAGGTTTTTTCAGAAGCCCTCCAGGAAGTAGTCTGCAGGTGGGAGGTCACTCATGCACAGCAAGCGGGTACAGTCTGGAGTAGGCACGTGGGGTAGCTAAAGGAAGGCCTGCACCCGCCTACCGATCCTTCCAACAGCGCACTACTCCCTCCTACATGCACCGACAGCCTCACTGTCCTGCACATCACCAGCCACCTCAGTCTCCTGCATAAACTGACCATTTTTCTAGAACCACAGACTGGCACTGAGATGGGGTATTACAGAATAGGAACTAAGGGATTAAAAAGTACCTCCAACCTTTCGAAAGCTCCACTTCCCCCCACTTCTCCCTTGGCAGTTAGCTGGCTGGCAGTGGAGGCGGTTCTACTGGCACAGACCCCACCCAGTGTCAAAGACATTTGGCAGTTGGCAAAGTGCACTCGGACCCGTTATTAGCCTCAGCTGATTAGACAGGTCAGCGGTTGTCGCTGGGAGTGTCAGGCAGCTCTCTACACTCTCCCAGGTCCCAGGTGATGGGCAGAGGTGGACGGCAACTGACCAGATGCCTTGAGATTCAGCAGTAAAATGGGACGTTTAAGCATCCGCAGGGGTTTTTCGTGGGCCTACCACTTCCTCTTCTAACAGCTCTCGTTACCACTGACAGATCAGGTAATACACATCACAGTATGTGATGCATATTCACTCCATAAGATGCAGACATTTCCACCCACTTTCAGGGTGGGGAGGGGGTTGTGTCTTATGGACAAAAAATACAGTATATTGAAAACTAATGATGTGCAACTATGGAGACTGCTCTGGACCCTCCCCTTTCTCTCTGTTTGTCTCTGTCAAAAAAAAACAACAAACAACAATAAAAATAAATCTTTTTAAAAAATCAATCAATGTAATTCATCATTTTAACAAACTAAAATGGGAAACCAGTATTATCTCAATAGATGTAGAAAAAGCAGTTGACAAAAACTTACATCCATTTCTAATAAAAGTATTCAATAAACTATGAATAGAAGATTTCCTCAACCTGATAAAAGGCACAGACCAAAGCAAACTTACAGCTAACATCGCAGTTAGTAGTGAAAGACTAACTAGAAAAAGACTAAATAAGATTAAAAAAAAAAAAGAATAAGAGAATGTCTACTCTCACCACTTCTATCCAGTATTTTACTGGAGGTTCCAGTCATTGCAATAAGGCAAGATAAAGAAATAAATAATCCAGATGAGAAAAGAAAAAGTACAATTACCTTTATTTCAAACCAACATGATCATCCACCTAGAAAATCTGATGGAATTTACAAAGAAGCTAATAGAACTAACAAATGAGTTTAGCATGAATGCTGGACACTACAAGATCAATGCACAAAAATCAATCATATTTCCACAGAATAACAAAAGAATTGAAAAGTGAAATTTTTAAAACAGCAATTATAGTACAATTTTTAAAATTTAGGGAAAGCTGGGATGGCTCAGCGGGTTAAGTGCTCACTTTGAAGCCCCAGGGACCGAGGATCGAATTCCGGCCCCGGCCCATGCAGACCCACCTACTGAACTGGGGTGTGCCCCCAGTTCAGTTCTTGCTGGGTCCTATGTGAGAGG
This sequence comes from Craseonycteris thonglongyai, assembly GCA_004027555.1. Taxonomy (NCBI): domain Eukaryota; kingdom Metazoa; phylum Chordata; class Mammalia; order Chiroptera; family Craseonycteridae; genus Craseonycteris; species Craseonycteris thonglongyai. The sequence goes on along the minus strand of PVKE010013452.1, from coordinate 10,385 downwards.
CTCCCAGCCTAGTTCCTGCCCTGTGCATCCTTGTGCCCACCTGTGGAGTGAAACTATGTGGAAAACTAATGTCAACTATGGAGACTGCTCTGGGCCCTCCCTCTTCTCTCTGTCTCTCTCTGTCAAAAATCAATAAAATAAATCTTAAAAAAAAAAAAATTTTAATAATTAAGGATAAGCCTGACAAAAATGTTCAAGACCTACACACTAAAAACTACAAAATACAACTTAGAGAAATTAAAAGAGAACTAAATAAATGGAAAGTTATACCTTGTTCATGGGTCAGAAGACCCAATATGGTTAATATGTCCATATTCCCCAAGTTTATATATAGGTTTGGTGCAATCCCGATCAACAAAATCCCAAGCTGATTTTTATATTTATATGGAAATAAAAAGGACGCAGAATAGCCACAACAATTTTGAAAAAGAACATTAGAGGTCTCACTACTTCCTTTCAAGACTTACATTAAAGTTACATTTATGTAGTCGATATGGTATTTCCATAAAGAACAACAAATACATCAGTGAAATGGCATAGAGAGTTCAGAAAGACTGAATTATCTCATTTATATCAACTTATTATTTACAAAGGTATAAAGGCTATTCAGTAGAAAAAGGATAGTCTTTTCAACAAATGGTGATAAAATAATTAGGTATCTGAACTTTAATCTATACTTGAATTCATATATAAAAATTAACTCAAGATGGATCACAGACCTAAAAAACCTAAAACTATAAATCTTCCATATGAAAACATAGGAAAAAATATTTCTGACATTAGATAAGACAAAGATTTCTTATATATGATATCGAAAACATGATCCATAAAAGAAAACAAATCAATAAATTGGAATTCATAAAAATTAAAAATTTCTGCTTTTAGAAAGACACTGTTAAAAAAAGTAAAAAGACAAGCCACAGACTGTGAGAAAATATTTTCAAAGCATGTACCTGATGAAACACTTGTACCCAGAATACATAAAGAACTCTAAAAACTCAATAATAAGAAAACAAACCCAGATGTGAGGGCGATCTGGCTGCGACATCTGTCACCCCATTGATCACCAGAGTTGATTCAGCTGATCTGGCTGGCTAGACCAATGTCCCCTTCCTCCCTCACTGCTCCATGTGCATCCCTCCTGAAGCTGTGTGCTCAGTGGAAGAGGATGACCTTCCCTGATAGATGAGACAACCAGTCTTGGATCAAGGGTATAGGAGTAGCTGCGCTCCCCTGCTAGAACCTCTAAGAAAGTTCTCAAGAAAACAAACCCAACTTTTTAAGTTGGACAAAATATTTGAATAGACACCTCCTCAAAGAAGATATGTGGATGAAAAGATGCTCATCATCATAAGTCATTAAGAAAATGTAAGTTAAAATGACAACGAGAAATGACTTTACACTCACTATAATGCCTATAATAAAAAAACTAACAATAACAAGTGTTGGCAAGGACACAGAGGAACTGGAACTCTTCTACATTGTTGTGGTAATGTAAACTTGTACAATTGCTTTGGAAATAGTTTGGCAGTTCTTTTAAAAGGTTTCTTAAAAAGTTAAAATAATTTCAGGGAAAGCCGGGATGGCTCAGCGGGTTGAGCGCTCGCTTTGAGGCCCCGAGGACCGAGGATCAAGTCCCGGCTCCGGCCCAGGCAGACCCACATGTTGAACTGGGGGGTTCTCACAGTTCAGTTCTCTCTCTGTCTCTGTATCTCTCTCTCTTTCTGTCAAAAAAAAAAAAACTAAAAAAAAAAAATATATGTTAATTAAAAATAATAATAATAATAATAATTTCAGCTTACAACACAACAATTCCTTTAATAGTCTATCCAAGAGAAATTAAACATAAAGCCACATAAAGACTTGTACACAGATGTTTATAGGGGCACTATTCATAATATTCAACTACTGAAAAACAACCCAAGTATCCATCAACTGATGAACAGATAAACAAAATGTAGAATATCCATACAATAAAAAACCATTCAGCAATAAAAAGGAACAAATTTCTGATACACACTATAACAGTCATGCATCTCAAAACTATTATATAAAATAAAAGAAGCCAGATGCAAAACATTACATATTGTATGATTCCATTAACATGAAATATCCAGAAACCCAACAAACCTATAGAAACAGAAAGTAGATTCGTGGTTGCCTGGAGTTAAGGGTAGGAACAGGGAGTAACTGCAAATAGAAACAAGGTCTTTTTGAGGTGACAATAATTTTCTAAATTTGAATTACGTTTATACAACTCTGCATATCTGAAATTCATTGAATAGTATACTGAAAATGGATGGATTATAAGGTATGAAAATTATTTCTCAATAACATTGTTTTTAAAAAAGATTTTTAAAATAACTAAACATACATCTATCATATAATCTAGCCAAGTGATATGAAAGCTTATCTCCATACAAAGACCTGTATATGAATGTTTATACCTGTTTTATTTGTAATAGTCAAAAACCAGAAATAACCCAAATGTCTATTCGATGGTGAATAGATAAACAAACTGTAGTATATCTATACAGTGAAATTACTCCTCACTTATAAAAAGGATCAAACTATCAAGATCCACTACAACATGAATGGCTCTCAAAATAATTAAGTTGAGTGAAAGAAACCAGATTCAAAAGAAAAGAGTGCATACTAAATGATTCTGTTTTTAAAAACTTCACAACATGCAAACTAATTTATAGTGATAAAAAGAATATCAGTGGTTGTCTGGGGATGGGAGTATATGGGGATGGAGGGAAAGGAATAATTACAAAGGGGCATGAGGAAACTTCTGAGCAAGACTGATTCGTTCAATGTCTTTTTGAAAAATATTTTATTTTATTGTTTGAGAGATGGTGAGAGGGTGGGAGGAGGGCCCAGAGCAGTCTCCGTAGTTGTACATCATTGCTGTGACATCATTACACACAGGTGGATGTAGGGCTGTTGAGGCAGGAACTGAGCCAAGGGCCTGCCTCCCAATGGGAGGCAAGAACCTTCACCACTGACCCATCCAGGAGGTTACCATGTACACCACAGTTCAGCATATAGTTGCAAGGACTGGAGCCAGGAATTGAACCCCAGACCTTGTGACTGTGAGGCAAGCGCTCAACTGTTGAGCAATCCTGCCATCCCTGATTTGTTCAATGTCTTGACTACTATAATGGTTTCTCAAGTGTATTCATATTTCAAAACTTATCAAATAATCTGTCTTAAGTGTGTGCAGTTTATTGGTTGTCCATTATTTTTCAATAAAACTTAGAGTTTTCTAAATATATTTAATAGATCCACAGTATCAATAGTTAATAAACATATTTTGTCTTATTCAGTTCCTTATTGAATTGCTCTTGTAGTTATTCACCATTAGTTGCTTAAAGTAAGTGATTAACTGAATTAATAAAAACTGTAACAGAATAAAGACATAATTCACCAAATGATGTTGCATGTTGAAATTTTTTTTTTTTAATTAAAGATTTTTAGTTGCCAGATGTGGATTGGCAAATTAATGACTTTAGTTTTATTAGTAAGTTACTTTTAACATCTTTTAGCTTCCATTTTAGTCTGTGGAGTGGAATGATAATAAGACCATCCTCAAAGAACTGTTTTTAATTAAATAAGGTAATACTGTGCCTGGCATCTCATAGGAGCTAAATCAATGGTTATTCCTTCTCTCACTTCTAAGACATAAGCTGGATGGCAGGAGCATTTAACTAGATAAAACTGTTTCTAAGCAATTATCTGAAGATTGTATAAATAGGCGGCGGTAGGTGGTGAGAAGGGTAGGCATTTTTCAAGAATTTCCCTCCAACAAACGCCTTCCTCCAAAAGTTAACAGAGGCTATCACTGAGTGGATGGAGTTACGAGGAATTTTTATTTTCATCTTGATAGCCATTTGTAATACCTGAGTGCATTGTAATGAGTAAAGTTAGAAAAATAAGTTATTTTGATATTTAAAATAAAATTAATGACTTGAAAAGAATATTAACAAAAACCAGAAGGAGATACCACTTCAAACCTACATGAAAGAAGATAATTAGAAATAAAAAAGAAAGAAAAATAACAGATGTTGACAAAGAATGTGGTGAAGTTGGGACCTTCATACAATGCTTATGAGGAGGTAAAAATGATACAATCAAGGTGGAAAACAGCTGTTTCCCCAAAAAGTTAAACATAGAGTTATTATTTAACCCCAAAATTCTACTCTTAAGTATATACCAAAGAGAAATGAAACTATATATTAACAGAAAAACTTGTACCCAAGTGTTCATAACAACATTGTTTATAATAGCCCCAAAATAGAAACAGCCTAAGTGTTCATCAACTGATAATATCCATACAATGGAATATTAAGTCTTAAAAAGAGAATTAGGGGAAGCCGGGATGGCTCAGTGGGTTGGGCCCTCACTTTGTAGCGCCGGGGACCGAGGATCGAATCCCGACCCCAGCCCGTGCGGAACCATGTGCTGAACTGGGAGATCCCCCAGTTCAGTTCTCTCTCTGTCTCTGTATCTCTCTGTATCTCTCTCTCTCTCTGTCATAAATAAATAAAAATATATTTTAAAAAAAAGAGAGAATTAAATACTGATACATGCTACCACTTGGATGAACTTTGAAAATATTGTGCTAAGTGAAAGAAGCCAGATTCAAAAGGCTACATGTGGTTCCATTTATATGAAATATCCAGAATAGGCAAATTCGTAGAAACAGAAAGCAGAGTAGTAGTTTCCAGTGATGAAGAAAAAGAATAGAATGAGAAGTGATTGTTAACAGGTGCAAAGTTTCTTTCTGGGGTGATGAAAATGTTCTGGAGTTAGATAATGGTGAGGGTTGTGTGAACGTGATTTAAAAAAATCTAAATAGTACAGTCTAAAATGGTAAATTTTATGTTATATGAATTACACCTTAATTTTTAAAACTAACACTGCTTAGATGTGGTAAAGTGCCTAGAATGGCACTACTAGTATAAAGTAATGGAGTAGGAATTAAATGCTATAAATACAAAGATTAAAGCTAAGAGGGATTAAATATTCAGTCTGTTCCCTTCAGAGTTGGTTTGGTCACTAGAAATACAAACCTTCTCAAAACTGTTCAACCAAAAAACAGGTATTGGTTCACATTAGTGAAGGAAACAGATTGTCCCGCATATCTACCTACCAAGCTATTCTTAATTGCTGGTTCAGTTAGCTGTGACCAGGGGGTCACGTTCTCGTAGCATAAACATGAACACCTTCGTCAGGGGCTACAAGTGCAAACAGCAGAGAAGTGGGTGGTAAGCACCCCAGAATGCATCTACCCTGTACCAGGCGCCTCCACTCAGTAGGTGGTAGAGCCAAGGAATCTAATGAAAAGGAAAAATCAATAAACTTGATTTCTGAAGAATCTAGATTAACTCCTAGATTTTGAGCCTGAGAGACTGGAAACATAATGCTGTCAGAAATAGAAATGAGGAGGTGGGAAATAGGAATTAGTGGGAGGGGAGAGATTGAGTTTGGGGGCATAGGTTGAATGTGAGCTGACAAGGAGACCGTGATATGGAAATACAGTTAGAAATATAACATAAAGAACCACAGCCTTGAAACATAGCTAATGATCAAAACAGTTGTTTTCCATCATCCTTTGATTCATCTCCTGTGTCTTACATTCTCTACTCATTCTTAACAGACCTTACTACTGTACTATAAGTTGCAAACACAGGCTCAATTCAATAATTAGAATGTCCAGTTCCATTAAATCGTCAAACCTCTGAACCTAATTTAGTGTCAAATCTCCCCACCTCCAACCTTCCTACCCCCACCCCCTAGTCCTGCGTCGGGCTGGAATCCTGAAATGAGGAACTGGGTTTATGCCTTTTGCTTACATTTGCCCTCACTCGCTACCTGAAGATTTGCTCTCTAAAGGAACTGAAGTTGGTCAGGGAAGTGGGCAGCACAGGGAACGAGGAAGAGAGGAGAGGTAAAGGAATAAAAGCCTTTATTACTTGGGTGTCTTGAAGCTTCTCAGGTTTAGCAAGCAATTAAAATTGATAACCCTGAATGAGCCTGGCAGAGAATAGATACTTTCTCTCTAGGGGCCCTTTAAAGATCCCCTGCTGGGCTCCTCTCCTGCTAGTCTCATGCAGAAGCTGTAGGGTTAGGAAGGTTGGTCACCATCCTCTTTCTACTGAGATCTCCTTGGCCCCTCACAAATGTCCCCATGATGGCTTTCTCTCCTTTACAGACCTTTATGAACCATAGAAAACACTGAGACTTTTATTATGGACCTTTTCAGACATATCACAAGTTAGAGAAAATAGTCTAGTAATAGAATAGTGGGGTCTATCAGATAGATCGAACAATTATCAAGGTTCCTTTGTTATTATTTCATTTATTCCCCAATCCAACCCCACTAATCATTTTGCTGTTGTTGCTAGAGATTTAAGGACAAAATTTCTCCCATAAATGTTTCCATATCTCCCCCCCTCAAAAAAAAAAATATATATATATATTTCCATATCCATTCCCTCTGAACCAATTCACTGTTATGTAGCTTCCTCTATCTTTCTCCTACCTCTCCCATACCCTTTCCCCACACATATCTACACACACACACACACACACACACACACACACACACACATACACATTCTATCAAAACTGCTCTTGCAAGGTAGCATGAGTACCTCCTAAATGACAAATCCAATACTCTTTTTAGTCCACTTCTGGAATTCCCAGCTGTACCTATCCTTTTCAACTACACCATTAAATTGGATATCTCTTTTATTTTGACACAGTTTCCCTGCTTCTCTTTTAACTTCTCTTACCACTCTTCTTGGCTGCCTATACAGGCTCTCTTTCTCTCTCTGCCTTCTTAAATATTTGTGTTCCTATATACATATATTTGAACGACTTTCCCAGATAAACAAGGGTTTAGGGCTCCAGACCCAGGCTGGGAATGCCACGTCTGGGCACACAGGGCACGTTCCTCTACAGCCTAAGGTCCTGGGGTGGTAATCTTGACTGCTAGCTGAATTCACAGCCAGAATGACTGTCCAAATCTATTGTCAATACAAATGGGCATGTGTATGTGTGGGGGTGGGGGTGGGGTGGAGAGAGAGAGAGAGAGAGAGAGAGAGAGAGAGAGAGAGAGAGAGAGAGAATATCAGGCTGTGGGATGAAAAGCAAAAGAGAAGAAGCCTTTAGTCCAGAGAAGCTCCTTTAAAAAGAGGGCTGTTGGGGATGCAGGATGGCTCAGTGGGTTGAGCACTTGTCTTGCAGCCCCAGGGTCTGAAGATGGAGTCCCGGCCCAGGCCCAGCTCGTGCGGACCCATATGCTGAACTGGGGTATGCTCCCAGCTCAGTTCTCGGCAGGGCAAACTTCCCATGTGGGAGGCCCCTGGTTTGGCTCCCACCCTGGGCAAGCTTTCTGTGTAGGTGGCCCCCAGTAGGTTCCTACCTTGTGTAGCCCCCCGCCCACGTGCATGAAACAAAACCATGTTGAAAACTGATGATGTGCAGCTATGGAGACTGCTCTGGGCCCTCCCCCTTCTGTCTCGTTCTCTCTCTGTCAAAAACAATAAAAATAAATCTTTAAAATGAAGGCTGTTGAAGTGGATTTTCCATGTATACTGATGAATTGCAAAATCTTAATTTCCATGTGCTGCCTTGACGTCTCTTAGCCTCACCGTTCCCCAAAGGCCTACCATGAACTCCCTTGCTTCCCACCCAACCAGGTTGCTTATTAACTATACCAGCTGTGACCCACCTGGTCCTCAACATAATAAGTTTCATCAGTCTGCCAGCCCAAACAAACCACTTCCTCCAGCAGGAGTCAAAGGGCTCCTCATTGTTGCCATTACAAAACCTGCCTCCCACTGTGTCGGTTCACTCTGCTCCTAAAAGCAACCCCCATATGACCCTGCATGTCTTGCCCCATGTTGTGAGTTTATATGACTAACAGATTGCTGCCAATCTCATCTGACCATGTGTTCGACCATCTCATACTAGTTAGGGCTGGGGATCCCTCTTCACTAACTGTAACAAGAAGGCAGTCAGAACAGCTGTCAGCCTGCTGCTAGTTGGAGAGGGTGGGGTTATCAAGGTATTGAAGAATCTCAGGCACTTGACCCTCTTGTTCTTCATTCCACATTGCCAACCTCAACCCAATCCTAACTCACCCAAGACTCTCAGCTCCCAGGGTGTTAGCTATTCCTTTATGGATTGCAGAGTCTTGAGACCAGATCTCTTTTCTGAGTTACAGTCCAGCTGTGCTTCCTATTGCCTGTGAGACACCACCACTTACATGTGCCTTGGACTCTTCAAACTACACACAACCCCAACCAAATGCATTCTTTTCCTCCAACCCATTACTAAAGACACTCCATCTGTTCATCTCTGTATTGCCAGCACCTAACAGTGCCTGCACTTTCAGTAAGTTTTTATTAAATATATATAACACACACAGTCAAGCTTCCATGACTCTTCTCTGGCTTGTTCCCTCCTGCTACTTACTGCTTTGTTCTCAAATACTAACATGCATAAGGATCACCTGAAATGCTTGTTAATTCCCTGGGCCCCAACTACAGAAATTTTGATTCAGTAGATCAAGGCAGAACCCATGAATTTGGATTTCTAACAAGCTAGTAAGTGATGGTAATGCTACTGGTCAGAGGATAATGATTTATATGAGTCAATGTTCCAGCCCACACTGTTCACGGCCACTGATGACTTACTTATACTTTGGATTACGTCTTTACATGATTATCCCTTCTAATACTTTTTTTTTTTCTTTTAAATTAATTTTTATTGTTTTTGGCAGAGAGACAGAGAGAAGGGGGAGGGCCCAGAGCAGTCTCCACACTTGTAAGTCATTAGTTTTGATAGAGTTTCACTACCCAGGTGGGCGCGAGGCTGCACAGGGCAGGAACTGGGCTACGGGACTCCCACATGGGAACCTCGTCCCAGTGAAACCCAAACTAGGGGCTCACCCCAGCTCAGCATAAAGGTCCACTCCAGCCAGGGGCAGGATGAGATAGATCCTCGGACCGCAGGGCTGCAGGCAGAGCACTCAGCCTGCTGAGCCATTACAGCATCCACCAGACTCTAATGTCTAATACAGTAAATCAATCTTTAATATCCCACAAAATCAAAAGGCTCTTTGGGATCCACCTGCCTTCTCTTTTCTTGTTTTTTGTTTTTTTTGTTTTTGTTTTTCCAGAATAAAGGGGTCTTGAAACCAAACACTTAGAAAAACCACTGTGTTTTCTACTCAGATGGGATTGGTCAGTTTCTGGCTCTGACCTCATAAAGCCCCATTGTGATGCAATTCCCAAACGCTATATAAGGCCCTGGCTGGGCTGAGATTTTCGAGGGTAGTTGTTGGGGGTGATTTGTGGTGGAGAGTAGTTGGTGGTGATTTGTGGTGACTTGTGCGTTTGTGGTGGAGAGTAGTTGGTGGTGATTCGTGGTGACTTGTGTGTTTGTGGTGGAGAGTAATTGGTGGTGATTCGTGGTGACTTGTGTGTTTTGGGTCTCTGATACCTGTTTTACCCTGCATTCTGACACCTGTAGTCACCTGCCTGCCTGCCAGCTTTCTTATTTTCTACTGACCAATCAACTGTGCTACAATCTTTGAACTTTCCTAGTCCTCTCTCCTTGCTTAAACTAAAGGCCCTACACTGCTCTCTGTTCAGTCCTGACATCAAGTCAAACATTTTAAAAGGCTGGAGTCCAAAAAGATGTTAGTATTGTGAAATGACAAATGTTATCAAAGACCAAAATATGCAGGTTCTGCTTAAGGTATACAGTATGATCAAATCTTTCCTAACACAATGAATCCAAAGAGAAAAATGGCATTTTTATGGACTCAACTGCCAGTCACATTTGTGCAAGTCCATTCCAGAAACCGCAGAACTAATCAATAAAAACAGCTATAGCCTATATGTCACTTTGTGTCAAACTTCCATATTAGTGGAAGCATAGTGGACAGCAAAGAGCATAAATTTTGAGACTAGGGAGATTCTGATTCTAATTAATATTATGCTGGGAACAGGGCTTCATATTGCTCTGTGCCTCAGTCTCATTGCCTATAACAGGGGTGGCCAACAAGTCGATCACGGTTGACTGGTGGACCGCAAGGCCAATTTTGGTCGATCGTCGGTCGCTCGCAATGTCTGGGGTGGAATTCCGTGTACCATGGACTTTGAAGCGATTGTAGAAGACAAAACTTTCTAGCAATAGTTTAATGCATTCTGGGAATTTCCAAAGGTCATAAATTCCTAGAATGCTGACAGCTTGACACTGTGATCTCTGCCCACCCAGACAATACATTTTGACTTATGTGTTACACTTGTCACCGGACGCAATGCGTGAACGCAACAGTTACGACTCCACTCATCGAAGAACACAGT
>PVKE010013451.1:0-36569 GCA_004027555.1 Craseonycteris thonglongyai | reverse complement strand
AAAAAAAAAAAAAAAAAAAAAAAAAAAAAAAAAAAAAAAAAAAAAAAAAAAAAAGAAGATACTTCCTAACTCATTCTCTGAGGCCTAATACCAAAACCAGACAAAGATATTATAAGAAAACTATATACCATATTTTCCGGCGTATAAGACGACTGGGTGTATAAGACGACCCCCTAATTTTACAGTTAAAACATAGGTTTAGACCTATATTCGCTGTATAAGACTACCCCCCACTTCTGAGGCTGTAGTCTTATACAGCGAATATAGGCCTAAACCTATGTTTTAACTGTAAAATTAGGGGGTCGCCTTATATGCCCGGTTGTCTTATACGCCGGAAAATACGGTACCAATATCTTTCATGAATGTAGATATAAAATCCACATCAAAATATTAGCAAATCACATACAATAATGTATAAAAATTGTACATCACAACCAAGCAGGATTTATTCCAGTTATGAAAGGCTAGTCAAACATTTGAAAATCAATTAATGTAATCCATCATATTAACAGGATAAAAAATAAAAATCACACAATCATATTAACAGATGCACAAAAAGCATTAGAAATAAACACCCACTCGTGATGATAACTCTTAGTAAACTAGAATAGAGGAAATTCCTCCATTTGATAATATTTACAAAAAACCTATAGCTCACATCATATTTAATGGTGAGAAACTAGAAACTTTTTCACTAAGGTCAGCAGAAAGGCAAGGGTGTCCCCTCACACCGCTCCTTTTCAAAATCTAACTGGAATGACGCAATAAGACAAGAGAAGGAAATAAAGGTATATAGATTAGGAAGGAAGATATAAAACTCTTTGCATATAGATGACAATCATTAATGTAGAAAATCCAAAATAATTGACAAAAAACTAAAATAATTGTAGCAAGGCTGTGGAATACAAGGTAAATATACAAAAGACAATCACTTTTCAAAATACCAGCAATAAAAATGTGGAAATTAAAAACACAATACTAATTAGCACCCCAAATAATGAAATACTTAGGTATAACTAACAATATAGGTAAAAGATCTATACGAGGAACATTATAGAACTCTAATGAACAAAATCAAACAAGGTTGGATGACTTACACTATCCAACTTCAAGACTTATTATAAAGCTACAGTCATCAAGAGAGTGTGTGGTATTAGCAAAGCAATAGACAGACAGATCAACAGAAAAGAATAAAGAGACCAGAAATAGACCATATAATCAACTGATCTTTGGCAAATGAAGAGAGGCCATACATTGGAGAAAAGAAACTTTCCACCTGATGGCACTGGAGCAACTGGACATCCACTTGCAAGAAAAAAACAAAACAAAAAGGACCATGTGGGTAAGAATGAGCCCACCCCATCTCAGCTACTGTTGGGGTACGAATTCCTGCACAGAGGTGGGGCACACTGTGCAAGGGTGGCCCTGTAGCCAGAGGACACTGGGGACTACCTGCCAATCTAGAGTTCCATACTCAGTGAAAAATATCTTTCAATATCAAGGAACAATAAAGTTTTTGGACATAAAAGTTCTGTAAGCCAACTCCAGCACTATCACTATGAGAAACATGAAAAGAAATCCTCAGGCAGAAGGAAATAATGCCAGGAGGGAATATGAATAGAAGCAAAGAAGGAAAACAAGAAAGGTTTACTGGGACACGGCCACGCTCATGATTTACCGACTGTCTGTGGCTGCTTTCACGCAGAGGTCGAGGAGGGTCGTTGTGACGGACTGTGGATGGCAAAGCCCGGGACGGTTAATACAGGAGTCTCTCAGTTAGCCGGTGCCCATGTGGATTGGTAGACGCTGGAGAAATGTAAGTGGGCTCTCCATTAACCGGAACTCAAGCAACCAGCTCTCTCAAGCAACTGACAGTTTTTTCTTTCTTTTTTTTTTTTTTGCTGGTTGTTTGAGTTTCAGTAAGCGGAGAGTTTACTGTATCTGGGTTTCTACAGGCACTATTTGCTGACCCTGTATTAGATAAATCCATTTTAATTGAAAATTATTTGCCCTTTAATATCTGTACCTATTCCTCTCTTCTGCATGTACAAAGAGTGACTTTGGGAATAATCTTCACTGCACATTTGCACTGCTTATTTTGGGGAGCTGGGGGATGGGAGGTGATCTGCATTTCTTTTGCTTTCTTGTACTGCTTATATTTAAAAGGGAAACCGGTCACTCACAAAGTCATTAGTTTTCAAAAGTAACGTAACTATATCACATAAGAATTTAAAACGCAAAGCAGGTAGCAATTTCCTTAATCTTCTCCTCTAAGGCAGTCACTCTGGGCACCTTATTCTCTTCAAGTGTCTTTCTCACATGACGTGGCTGCAACTGCAACACACACACAATTTAGTATCTTCATTTGCCTTTTCATGTAACTTAGCGTTTGTCTGCGATGACACAGATTCACAGGCATTCAGTGACAGGCTGACGATGTTGGGGAAATGGATGTGGCGTGGTTTTCTAAACGATTTCACTATCGTTGGGCATTCAGAGATTTGTTTCCATTTTTCACTATGACAAGTGATGCTGAAATGTGTATAGCTTTTTTTTTTTTTACCTATTTTGTATTTTCTGTAGAAAATACATTTCAAAGTGGGATTCTTGAATCAGAGGGTCTTAACATTTTTATGTCTGTATGCTCACGGACATGAGCTAGTTGAGCAGTATCACAAGAGCAGTATCACATGAAAACAGAGCTGGTTCAGTTCATCCTTGAAAACACTGATCACTCTTACTCATTGTTTTCCTAATGGTTAAAAAAGGGCATTTTGTCTTAATTTACATAAAAGTTTTGTTCAGACACTATTTTCAGCTACAAGGGATACAAAGCAGTTGTTTTCAAAGGATCTAGGTTCAGTATTTTGCCCTTAACTTAGGCCATGCTGTTGCATCCAAGCACCCCTCAGTGCCATGCTCAGTTCTCTGTGCAGCATGAGCCATGGGTCAATCACCGTTAAATGAGAATACCATTTATCTGACTTTTAAAAGCACCCAGTCACCCCCACAACAAAGACCACGATCTGAGCCCGCTCTCCACTGCGGCTGGGGGAGCTCCCGTCTTGTCAACCCCCAACACCTGGATGACCGAGACACCTGGCTTCCTCATGGAGCAAGTCATGGGTCGTCTCATTCACCAGGACCCAGAGCCACACCTGACGCACGCTTGGCACTTAGGAATCTGGGGTCACACCAGCGTGGCCTTCAGTCACGTGAGCTCCTGGACCCTCGGGCACTTGTTCTTGTCCGGCACTGAGCGGTTACATTTTCAAACACTCACTTTAATCTTTCTGAGCCTCAGTCTCTTCACTTGTGACATGGTGGCCTCCCTACCTCATGGGGTTCCTGTGCCAATCAAATGAGATCCGACACTCCAAGTGCTTCATCAACTATGAAGCAATCCACATGCAATTAACTTCAAGGACAGCCCAGCAGTAGGATCTAGCGCAGTTAGAAACGAAGATAACCTAAATAACTAATTATAGGGCATGAAATTATGTTAAACGAATCACAATACATCCGTAAGACAGGCTACTACATAGCCAATAAGAGTGATATTTAACGATATGGAATCACGCACGTTTCATGTGAAAAAGGCTTGTCATGTTACAAATACAACGCACTCCACATGTTATTCAAGTGTGTACATGGTATGCATGAAAAAGCAACCAGCATGGTGGGAAATCTAACCATATCCGCTCTACCTGTGATGGGACTATGAATAATTTTCTTTATACTTTCAATTTTCAGCATTGAACAGCCACGTCCTTTTATAATCTCAAAAAAATTACCAAGCCGTGTGCACATGTAAGCCATCGCTGTTGTGAACAACGCTGAAACACTTCGATTTATAGGTGATCACATCTGTCAGAACTGTCTGTGCCCTGGAGTCTCGCCATCTTCTGCCTCATCCCCTGAGCCCCACGGGGTGGGACAGATGACATCTTCAGTCACCAGACTATTACTGGGCTCTTCAGCAGTTTACGAGGACAGAGAGCTACACTCTCGTCCGTTTTCAAGGAGATGGCTGTCTGCCCTTAAACGGGACCGCGTAAGGGCCATGTCACCACGGCTGAGCTACACATGCCTAAGTGGCGGGGTTCTTGGTTATGAAAAGTCAGACTATTCCCACCCACAGAAAAAGCCAAGAAACCAAATACGTGCCTTGGAAACGTGGCTCCCTGTGCCTCACTTTCCGATCATATTGATACTGATGACGCTGGGGATTTCAAGGTATTTTCCCTTCCCATTTTCATTAAAAACAAAACAAGTGTAAATCTGTATTTCTGGACAGCCATGCACTTTTCTAAAATATTTACAAAATAAAGCAACTGTTTGGAAAGTGAGTCGTTTTTCTTTGAACAAACAGTATCGCTTGCCCATTTCCCCCCCAGTCTGAGCGTGTTAGTGCAATGAAATAATTCACAGAATGGCTTCACCTTCTGATAGCACTTTACCCGGTAATTCGTATTTAGTAGCCCTTGCCAGCACACCATTAAAAATGGATTATTTTATCGATCACAGCACCTCGAGAGAAGCTCTGCCCAGGAACGTCCTCCTCCTCTCTCAGCTCAGTGTCTTGTCCAAGGGCATTCAACCTTACGTGCACCAACCGCCAGCCCAACCGAGTCTCAAGACGAGTGTTCACCACCACCACGAGTTCATCGTCTGGGGCCCAGGGGCTCGGTAAGAGCAAAAGTGTTCGGGTTCCCCCCCCAAAAGCAAAGCAGAAAGGTAGATGAAACCTGCCGGAGTTTGTTTCAAAGCAAGGGTTAACAAGGCTTTCCTCCCCCCCAGCCACGCACTCCAGCAAAGAGCTCTGCGCGGCATGAGCGGGGAGACGGCTCACTTGATGTTGCCCAAATTCAACTTTCAAATTGCCCTTCAGAGGCATCTCTGGGCAGACACGCCGACTTTGTGCAGGGAGATCAAAGAGGAGTGAATCACAGTCGCCCGGCCCTTTCATGTCGGGGGACAACACCGTGCAGGGCACCTGTTGCTCCGGAGGGGGCGGATGTGGAGAGAATCACGTATGAACTCAGCGTGGGCAGGCCCCGCGCCCGCGGCCAGCCCGCCGTGGTCAGCGAGACGAAGGCCATGGCCGCACCAGCTGCCCGCTCTCAGCTCTGTCTAGCAAATGTCCTTCTGGGCACGCGGACGCGTAGGAGGCCGCGGGCGGGCGGCTTGCCACATGCTCTTTAAGCATCGCCACGAAAAGAACCAGTCAGTCAGTGCACGCACGCGTCCCAACAAACCGCTCGGCCCTTGCCGGCCTTCCGGTGACATCAGGCTCACAGGGAGGGAAGGTGGCACTCCCGCGACCGTCAGGAGGCCTCCACTCGGCAGCTTCTTACACTTTCCCTTTCAAGTCTCACCGCCAGGCCTCCCGGTGGTGAAAACCTGCACTGTGGTTCTGAGGTTTGGGGTCACAGCCCTGCGGGGTCCAGCCGAGACCAGGCATGTGTTCTGTCTGTGAGCCAAGGCAGACATGCAGACCGATGCTCCCTAAACACAATCCACGTGCAAGTTCGATTTCCATGAAGCACGGACGGTGACAGGGCTCCCACACTCAGTGCCGGTGACCAAGTTCCTGGGTGGGCACAGCCCAACCATTCTGTGCCTACAGGAGCCAGAACCTCACACGTCACCGGAAGAGGACTGGAAAGGAAATTCCAATTTCCTAAAGGTTTGCAACTAGCCGCAGACAGCCTGGAACATGAAATGGGCCGTCATGGAAAACAAAACCTCCCATTCTATGCTCACACCATGTTTACAGCACATCCCGAGTGTGTGTGTCTGGGTAGAGACGGCCCTAACTTTTCTAGCAACTGACACCCATTCCCACCGAAACCAGTTCTCATAAAGGCACCTGCATAGGCCGAGAACGTGGGATCCCAGAGGTCCGGATGCTGTTAAGTGCAGAAGAACAGGTCCATAATCGGATACTCAGGGTGTCTTCCCAGTCACACGACCCACTGAACAGGGAAACAGAAGGACTGGGGAAGGGGGAGAGCAGTGAGGTCCCATCTGGCCCAGCAGGGCCCACGCCCGGGACCTGTGGCCCCGGGAGCCGGTGGGACAGCCGTGCGGGGTGGCCAGGCGGGGGGTGGGGAGACTGGAAGAGCCCTCCATACGTGCCTGTGGGACAAATGGCTGCTCCGTCTTCCAAGGAAAGACTATGTTCTGTCTCCCGGAGATGATAACTCCCTTCTCCGTTATCCGTTTAATCTCGTGGAAAACCAGAAGAAAAGGACGACGTGGGAAGGCAGCTTAGATCTGATGGTGAATCAAGTTTCCTCAAGTATTTTAAGCCCCACGCAAGTTTCCGCTTCATTCCGGCCGGGATTCCTAATGACAGCTGTGCTTTTCCCTCCGACCCCGTGCTGCCAAGTGCATTTGAGCGCAGACCCCGCCAGCCTTCCTCGCCAACACCCAAGCTTGGGTCGCAGGGCCATGTGCACCTCACGCCCACCGGAGATCCTGGGCCTCCCGGGGTTGGGGGTGTGGCTCCCCCAGGGCCCACGGCCCAGCAAGGTGGCCTGGGAAGAGCCTCATGGGAAGTGTGGGGTCAGGCCACAGGCCCAGCAGGGGCATCAGGACAGGCCGGCCTGACCAGAGACGGCTGTGCAGCCCCCTGGGGACACACAGTGCCAACTTCCACACACGCCCTGTGGCAAACCAATGTGACGTGCTCATTTAGGGGAAATGTCGTGCGGTGGAAGTTACACCTAATTCTGTTGGTTTTCCAAAATGTAGGTAGTGAATTTATAAAGCTTTCTGGAAAAAACAATCTACATTTACTTCATTTCACAGAAGCAGATTCCATCAAGGGAGGGTCTCTGATCAACAAACCGGTGGGAAGAGCAGAGTGAGGCCCCACTTCTGAAGTTCCTTGTATGAGAAACACCCCAAAGTCTCCGGAACGTGCTTGTCAGATGAGATTTACCTGCATGGCTACCGGAATTCTTCGTTAACAGGACTAAAAGAGCTTCAAGACCAGCCAGCGTGGAAACGAGCCACACTCTCCCCAAGGCTCAGCCACTGCCACTCCACCGCCACATCTAATGCGGAGCACAGCGGGGACGTGGGCGCGAACACCGCAGAGCATAATGTCCCTCACTCTTCGCTCCTTTTCAAGCCGTTACGCTTGGCCCACAAACGCACATTCACATGACAGAATCCTTTTCGTCTAGATATAGGAATGAACTAAATGACTTACATGACAGCGAGTCTGTACAACACGGAACAGGGGTGAGTCCTGGTGTACAAGTGGCAGATATTCAGACGAGAGAGAAACAGGAAGCGTCACTTTGAAAAAAGAAAGTGCACGGGGACGCCTGTTGGATGGACTCGCAGGGCCCTGAGGAAGCCGGTGGGAAGGGGCGGGGGGCCCAGGTGTCTTCTCCTGTCCCCTGCAGCGTAACGGGCCACGTGCTAGATGCCAACTTAACCAGAAACAACCCCACGCCTGGAGCACAAGCCTCATCTTGCACAGAACTGGGGGCAAAGATGGAATTCTTCGTTGTAAAAGCCGCTTGATGTGATTGGGGTGAGGAGCAGGGAAGAGAGGAGTATCTTATCCTCTCCAAGTCTGTTTTCCTTAGACTGGTTCCAGAAGTCCTCGTCTCTCCCCAGGGAGTCCCAGCTTCGTCACCATCTCCAGGGAAGGGAGTCACACACGTTAGGCTGATCCACCTGAGAAACAGTCACTGGATACCTTTCAGTCGCTCCCTCACCTCCCAACGCCCACGTGTCTTTAACAGGGGAGTCCTGCTCATGTCTGAGTGAGCCTCTAACTGCACTAAAACTGGGCGATAACCCAGGAAGACAGCTCTTCCTGTCAGCTCTCCAGCACGCCCACCTGTTGAGCCTGGTGACCCGTGGAGGGCCATTCACTGCTAGGGACTCCAGGGATGTCACCAGCACAAGGATGATCATATACGCTGTTGCCTAGGTCACCGTCCTCACCAGAGTGAATGCAAAGCTGGGCTGGTGCCCAGAGAGACAGACACCCAAGTCCCCGTCCCCAACCTCCCAGCAGTTCCAGCGGGCGGCTCTGTGGGAACACAACGCCAGACCCAGGTAAGGGGCAAGCGCACCGCACCTGTAGCCCAGGGCATGCCCTGCACTGGGCTGGAGAAGCTTCCTGGAGCGGAGACGTGGTCCGGGAGGAGGGGCGTGGTCCAGAGAGAGGGAGACGTGATCCAAAGAGCGAGGACACAACCCGGAGAGAGGGGGGCAGGCTTGGCTGAAGCCCAACTTCTGCTCCAGAAGGAAAGACACGGCAGTGACCGTCAACGCTGGGGACTTCACGCCCGCCCCTCCTGAGGACTTCAGACCTTACGAACAGAAAATCAAAACTAGCAGCTTAGGGGTGTGCGTGAATCTCTATCCCCACACCCAGCGTCCCGCCTGCAGGGGAGAGTACAGCCGTAGTCCTTCCACCATCGAGTGGCTCTGGGTCCCTGCGGCCGAGGGCGCAGGCGTGGGACACGTGGTCCATGGTGGCTGCACAACGCGATGACACCTCATTTCTAGGACATAGAAACAGGGGGGAAGTGACCTACACTCACAGCTGCCGCTACAGGCACGTCGCTCTCCATGATGGAAAACGCTGCTTATGTTGAAAGCAAGGAACACACGACCGTTTCCTCTTCTCCATTCCGCACACGCAAGAGCCTGCAAATTGCTCCTCCCCTCAAAGTAAACATTTTAAGAAGCGCCTTGGAGGTAAGGTTTGAAACAGAGGGGTGCGGGAGGCGCGGCGAGGCCCCCTCTGCACACGCTCCCAGCCACACGGCAGACGGGAGCCGCCCGTGGCCGGCCTGGGACGCACGGTGCGCTGAAGGCCGGCGTCAATTTAAATGCATTGAACAGCAGGAAAATGCCCCCAACCAAGGCTTCCAACTTGTACAGCACATTTCCACTCAGCCCAACTAGATTGCCTGTCACATCGGACGCGGCTCGTCAAAAGTTCTCCTTCACTGCCCATGGGCGGCGGCGAGGTCAGGGGAGCAAGCACAGCGGTCCAGCCCAGCCCCGCCTGCTCCCTCCCAGCAGCAGATATTGAACCCGAGGGTGACAAGACAGAGCGGCGGCAACGGGAGAAACAGGAGCTGTCCACCCGCTGACGGCAGCGGAAAGCCAGCGACGTGTGCGGGGCAGGGGGAGCGCCCGACGGGGCTGCCTGTGACCCGCAGCAGAACCAGCGCGGGGCGTCGCCCCCAGGGCCCCCGCCTGATAAACACGGCAAAGACGGGGCTCCCACTTCAGAACCTGCTATCATCCAGCCCGACAGCGAAGCCAACGCTGACACACGCTGCAACACGGCTGGACGCTGCGCTCCGCGGGATGAGCCAGTCACAGAACAGACGGCGCGGTCCCCGAGAGGAGTCAAGCTCACAGAGGCGGACGGCAGGGTGCTGGGTGCCAGGGGCTGGGGGTGGTGGTGCCAGGGCACAGACAACGTCCTACAGACGCGGGTGACGGCCGCGCATGGTGCGAGTGTGCTCAGGGGCAGAGCTGGGCACCGAGACGAGGTTGCCACAAAAAGCTCCGCGTGTTCACTGAACGAGGAGCTGCACCCAGATCGGTGTGCCCTCGTGCACGGAAAGCGCCTGTCCTGGGGGAGGGGGCAGGAGGGGGGCCCCAGCGCGGCCTGACAGCTACAGACACGGGACGCGTCCACTCCAAGGACGGCTCGTGCGTGATGGGGAAGGGGCGTTAAACAGCGTGAGTGGTGGGTAGTTCAGGCCTTTTTCATTAGAAGCACCACTGGCGCTTTATCGAGTTGAACTGAAAACACAACTTCAAATTAGATGACACGTTCGTGACGTGCCATAATTTTGGGGGTCATGCTGTACCCCAGACGCCTGCGGGGCAACGACTTTCTCCAAGACACCGGGAGCCTCACAGATCAAGCCAGACACAGGCAAAGGGGACCCGGTGCCGCCTGGTTTGTTTTTAGTCATCAGGCGGCAAAGGGTTCCTCGCTCCCCTTGATTCCTGCACACGACTCCCCCGGCTTCCCTCCGGTTTCTCGTCCTCAGGGACCCCTCCCTCCGCGGGACCCAGGATACTCAAGCAGGTTCTATTTCCCCATGAATCTTCCAGAACAGCCCGGCTGGTTCCCATTTCCCTGCGGCTGGAGATTCCAAAACAGCTTATAGCCGAGCTCCACCCCGGAGCCGGCGGGGACGGAACATAAAACGATGAGAATGTTTTAGGCACAGGGGCCCCTCAGGGGGTGTGCAGCGAGGCGGGCTCCCGCCCCGTACGCCGTGTAACCATTTTAGGCACGGGCCCGACGCTGGTAAGGGTGTCACCGCGGCTCTGCCCGGGACGGCGTGGGGGCCGCGCGTGCGGCTGGGGAGCAGGAGGGGGCTCAGGGCCTGGTGGCACGCGGAGGCTGGGACACCCAGAGCCAACGTGCGCCTGGTAAATGAAGGGCTCCCTCAACCCGGTGACCCATAAAATGATTCCCAGACAGGGCTGTCAGGCCTCTGCCTTGTCATTGTCAGGAGCTCGTTGTCACTGGGCTTTGTGACTAGCGGGTTCCTCTGGCAACTGTTCACATGGGGGTCACTGCCCGGCAGGGTTGTGGGGAAGAGAACGAGGCTAGCGGCCCACGCCTGCCCCCCCTGTGCGGCGTGTGACTCTCATGAAAGGACGACCATGTCTGCGCTGCCATCTCCGTACTAGTAGACACAACGTGAGCCACAAGTACTGTCGCACAGTCCAGCTCTGGAGGATCCCGGCCACACCCGTTCCTGCTGTCCTCATGGGAGACGGCTTGTCCACACTACAGTCCTTGCACAAGGCAGCGAGGGGTCAGGGCCTGGCAGGCAGGGGACATGGGGTCCTGGGCCGCCTGGTGTCCCCTGTGCGCCCTGCAGGCTGGGTGGGGCCCCACTCTGCCTCCCCCCTGGCTTAAGTGTGCCTGTCAGGAGGCCTCCCAATACACCGCTGGCCCGCAACCCCGCATCCGAGTCCGGTTGCTTCCGCGCAGTGATGCGCTCACTGTGTGCTATGGAGCCTGCAGAGAAAAGCACCCCAAGTCTAAGACTCAGAGGCGCGTCACCCTGTCAGCGGGAGTCTTCACATGTATTCACTTGTTCATCATGCAACCAATACCTTGAAGCCCTACTGTGCGCCAGACACGGGTCTAGTCTCTAGTGCCACTGTGAGCCAGACAGACAGAGGCTCCGCGTTTCTGGAGGATGCAGCTGTGGGAGAGGCAGGCAAATCAGTGCACGGGACGCTAGATTAGCTTTGTCATCATCCCTACAGGGCCAGAGGCTGCCTAACACTTCAGGTGTGCAGACCCTGCTGTCTTTGTCTCAACAACCCCACTCTGGAATGTGGTGAGAAGCAGCCACACATAAACAACGCTCAGGGATGTGCTCCAATATAAAGGATTACAAGTGTACAATACACTCAGCCTCGAGCCATAGCTGTCAAAACTGTTCTAAGTGGTCCTTAAAAATAAAAAAAATGCCGGGAAATGAAGACTGGGAATGCAGTGATGGGCAGAAGGGGTTACTGCACACGGCAGAGAACTCAAGAAGAGTCATGTGGATGGGGGCAGCGTGAAGTGTGGCAGGCAGAGGGAACAGTGTGTGCAAAGGCCCTGGGGTGGGGCGAGGAACAGCCAGGAGTGCAGCACGGCTGGACAGGGTCAGGGGGCGCATCGCATGTCACAGGGGCCCTGTGGGTGTTTTAAGACCCCTGGGCTGTCATACAATAATGGTGACGTTTACAGAGATCAGGGTGGTATCACAGGATCACAGTGTCAGTCTATTCTAACGTCAAAAATATTCCCCTATATTCCAAGTCTTCGCACATCCTAATTCACACACACAGGACACGGTGACTCTAACTGGGATGTTTAAATGCGTCACATGTTCCAAAATGACCGAGCAGCTGTTCACCGTAGATGGAAACAGCTCCGAAGCTCAGGCCCCCGGAGCCTGTCCACAGCTCTCTACCCACCTCCCCAAGCCGCAGGCGACACTCGGGGTCCTGCCGCTGTGTCCCTCCCCCTCCTGCAGCCACGCTCCTGGGCCTTTGCCTTCCGGCCACACTCAGACGGCCTCCGCCACCAGCCTCCCGCTGCCACTTCAGTGACACCGTCCCCACTGTGTGAGGCCTCGTCTTCCGACTCCTGTCGCACTTTGCTTGTCTCCCGGCAGAAGCCCTGAGACAGACGCCTCCCTGGACGCCTGCTCTGGGCGGGAGGAACCGCCTGTCCCCTGCCCTGGCTCTGGCTGTCCAGTCAATGCTGAATGACAGCGTGGGTGTAAAGCTGACCTCACGTGTCCTGCTATGTGACTCCTCATCTCCTGGACGAGGGTTAGAAGGGGGTCCCCCCATGAAGCAGCCAGGCCTGCACTGCTTCACCCTGGGGGGACACATCCTGTCGGGCTCCCCAAAACAGCCCACAGCCACGCAGAGGCTGAAGGACGGAGCCGATGACAGAGGAGGGAGGGAGGGAGGGAGCGGGCAAGGAGAGTTATGGGGACTCTCCTCGGAACCAAAGCCATGATATGCCCCTGGAAACCCTTCCCCGTGATTGTCACACACACAGCCCCGCCCCCAGGACAGCTGCAGGGGGCGTCTGCGTGCAGAGGACCCGTCTTCCTGCCGCTCCTGGCTGAGGACACACGGGAGGCCCCCCACACGGCCCCCGGGCACTGCTTGTGTCGGCACTGAGCCGACTGCTCCGTCTCCTTCCACCCAAACAGCAAAGGGAACAACGAGTCCACAGGCAGCGCGTGACGTGACAGTGGAAAAGGCTGCAGAGACCAGCACCCAGCACCTGCGGCCGACGCGCCTCGCTCACTCCTCCGGTTTCCCGTGTGCTCACTCCACACCCTGCCCACCGCGTACCAAGAGGAACGCGAACAGCTGAGATGACTGCGGTACGTGGATGCTTTTCTGCGGAGTCACATCCACAAAGAGGCAGGGAGGCGAGGAAACAGGCTAGTAGGGAGAAAAACCAAACCGGAGCGCCCATGATGACGCGCGAAGAGACGATGCCTTATTCCAGTACACACAAAACTTCTTAAAGCGTGCCAGCCACGCCTCCACACTTCAGCTTTCCAACCGAATACATTACCTTCCAACGACTCTCCTAATGTCACAACGTCACTCGCCTTAGAAGCCTTAGTCCTTATACGCTGCACAATGGAGGGCAGGACAAAGGTTCAGTACATGTTGTAATGAGAAACCCGGCCCCCAACACGGCTGTTTGTGGGTCCCTCCCCGCGCCCTCCTGTGACAAGCCACCTCTGTGACTAACTTCAGCAGACCCTTCTGCGTAGACACCATTTCCCCACTCCGCTTGGGGCTAAACATTCTTCTGTGTACACACGAGCCAATTCTACAGCCTCTTTAACATCTGAGAACGAATTACTGACAAGTCATTTTTTGCTCCCTATTGCAAGTCAACGTGGCAACCCTGTTTTTTTTCTATTATAAACATGTGCTGTACCCCGGCTCCCGGTCGCCCTGGATGCTGATACAAGATTCATAATGGCTGTCAGAATCTGCAATTTTCCCTTTTGTTTTATGAGGTCAGGCAATATTACATGCACTGATATATTCCATTTTCCCAGCTGAAAACCTTCTCATTTGAGCCCGACAGGTTGAGGGAGGCATGATTCTGCAACCCCGTGTGAGAAACACGGTGCGAGGGGGCAGGTGGTTCACCCCACGCTCTCCTCTTGCTCTTGTCCACTGGCAGCAGTAAATTAAACTGTCAAAACCGGAATTGTCCTGTCATCAACAAAGCTATAGCTTCACAAGTATTGCAACATCAGATATATTTCTAATTCTGTATTTCCCCGCACCTGTAATTTCATCAGAAATTCGCGCTGGACCATGGTGAGAAGCTGTCCAAGGGACACTGGTGTTGTGAATTCCTTTAGAGGTTTGACATGGCATTTCAAAGACGGAAATTAATGAACAATCCCGGCAATTTGTAATATATATAAAAAGGGTGTTCAGGGTGAAGTCCTGACCTGCAGCAGGACCCTTTAAAAGGGTAGACATGCTAACGTGGATCTGACATGCCATGAACCACAGCGAAAAGAAACTACACGCAAGTTACTTGCCAAAGACAGCGGAGTGGGGCACCCCTCACCCCCCAGCATTGCTGATCTACCTGAAAGTTACTTAGTGGTCACCCACGGCCCAGACGGCTATGCGGAATGCTTCACATAAAGAAGACTTCTGTTTAAACGACTTTTAACGAAGCAAGGAACTTCAGTCCTGCAGTTAAAACGTCACTCTACGATCTGTTGTCATCTTAGGTATTATCCCAAACCATTCAGGTTTCCTTCGGG
Organism: Craseonycteris thonglongyai; assembly: GCA_004027555.1. Lineage (NCBI taxonomy): Eukaryota > Metazoa > Chordata > Mammalia > Chiroptera > Craseonycteridae > Craseonycteris > Craseonycteris thonglongyai. The sequence goes on along the minus strand of PVKE010013451.1, from coordinate 22,221 downwards.
TAATAGTTCCTCCGGGAAAAACGACCCTCTGCTTCCTTCCCAGCATTTAAAGGTGGTGTCAGTTCTCCCTTCATGACAGACGACGACCCTTTTCTGCCCGGACTGCATCTCTCGTAAGCTTCTCCCTTACACGCGGAACAAAGCCGGGGTGTCCCCCACCTGCTACCAACCCCCAACCCTGATGACGCCCCCAGGTGGGACCCTGGTCAGCAGGTGGGTGACGTGAGCCCTCTGTGTCCTACGAGCTGTGGTGAAAACGGGTGCCTCTAACCTGCTTCAAAACAACAGGAAGTTACGAGTCTGGCTGTGAGTTGTTACACATCACAATCACACACTGTGCCAGATCATCTCCACAGAAACTCCTTGCTTATCAGTCGTTATGCTGAAGACAGAAAGTTAAATGGAGATGAGGAATCATTTCGCAGCTTAATTCAGTCAAAGTGACTCAATATTCCTTTATTAATTCTCATTTAATATCACTTTAAATTGCTGCCACTATTATCCTACCGTAGACGAAAGATTCTGTGTAATTAGTCTGTATTAAGCCCTTTTTATTTATAAGGAGCCAAATAAACAAACCCACTTTAATTACCTGGGCTCCACAATATTGATCTGAGCATCAAAATTTAATATGACTTTATTTCAAATTTCCATATGACGAGTATTTAAATGTGCTCCAGCCGTGACAGTTGTGCAGGCACAAATGACTTTTCATTCCAGGTATGTAAATGACTCCTCGCGCAGGGCTGCCGGTGGCCACGGCATGTTTACTGAGACCTCGGGGGCCTCCCTGCTCCACACACTGTGCTCCCTAATACGGCAGGAAAAGCCACCAATTACCGAGAGAGACAGAAGTCAACGCAGACGGGGGGCCCTCCGCCTCCCAAACCGTGTTCGCGCCCACCTCCGGACACGATGCTGACGACATACAAATCCTGAGGTCACGCAGTGTCAGTGGGAGCGCAGGCCAGGCCGGGAGAAGCCGGGCGTGTGCCCCAGCACCTGCCGGGCCCGCCTGATCCCCCCGCGCAAGCTGCCGCGTGACCGTCCCCGTTTAACTCGCGTCTGTCCCCAGCCGCTCAATCACACCGCTGGGCGGCGATCCGCATGCACAGGCCTCCGTTACTCGTGTCGAGCCTCTCCAGTTGCAACGAACACTACGTTGTTTTACGAGAGGAAGGAAATGAGTGCCAGGCCCCCGGAGTTTTGGGTGCTTAACACCGACATGTGGCATGGCCCTCGAAAATCCCACAACAAATCCTTGCTTAGTGCCACGTGGAGATAAGGACTTCGCAGCCACAATGGAGCATCCATAACTCATGTCCCTCCTTATTTGTAAATGTCTAAAAAAAAGGGCTGTTCCCCAACGTTGCTTTTCAAATGCAGCAGGACACCCCCCATCCCCACCCGTCTTTTCCGCCCGGCGAGCGCACACCCGTGGAGGTAAGATGTTCAGCATTGGACCCCCGAGCCGCGCCGCGAAACAAAGAAATGCCTACTACACGTGCTCGCGGATCATCGTCAAGGGCGGTTCTGGATGTATTTTTAATAAAAATGAACTTATCAAACGCAGGGGAAACACATCGAGGTAACACCAGCTTTCCCCCCAGAGGACAATAAAGGAGGAAAAAAAGGCTGCCTCACACGGATTGCCTTTTCAATGTTTTTTTAAATATGATCCACGGTGTTGTTGAAAAGAATTATTTTCTGGGATGGTAGGGGTTTTTGCATTGTCTGCTGATGCTGTTTACACAGCCTATGGAACCTGTGACATGAATAGGTGAGTTCTCCAGGGAGGAAACGGGATTGAGGAGCCCTGTACAGAGGGGACAGGGCCACCGGGCGGAATATAAAGTACCGTGCCCTCGGCAGCCACATCTGGAAGAGAACAGGCCAAATAAATAATTCTGACATTAAAAGAAATGAAAGATCAAGCACTGCAAATAGTAGAATAAGTTTTTTTTTTAATATCGTTAGTTTACATGTTTGAGATGGTGATCAACATAAGGTGATCAGCCTGCGTGGGCTGAAGTCAGGGCCTGGGTGTGGGTCTCCCCCTCCCTGTCCCTTCTCTCTCTTTCAATAGCTGGTAATGACCTTCAAAGCATCCCTCCCCTTGAACGGTCTTCGTCTTGCCTTTTAAGCTCTTTCGCTGGAGTGTACGGGTAGGATGGATCCAAGTTCTGTGTCCTGAACTTGTTGGTATTCCATTTTGTGAGATACTAAAAACAAGCCTTGGACGGCAAACGCCATCAGTACCGGCTGTGGGGCACGAAGCTGTGACCCAAATCTGAGGGTTCTGGAGCTGCGACCCCCTGCGCTTGGCCCCTTGGCCACCTGTTCACGCCGCCCGACGCAGACGGAACAGGAAGGAAACGAAGGCTTGGAGGCATCTCTGTAAGGACTGGAGTAAAGGTCTGCTCGAGACGCCACTATAAGGATAAAAGGCCTCCGGTCATAGCCTGAGAGCCAGGAGGGCCAAGTTCAAGGTATGTGCTGGCCTGCTGGGCACCCCGCTCCTGCTGGGGGGGCAGCACCCTCTCCCAGAGTGCACAGCCAGTCCCCCGGGAGCCACCAGGGAACGCAGGCTCTTGGAGGTGATTGAACATGAAGGCAGTTTTGAGAAATGGCTTCTGACAGCCGATAAAACTTGCATGAGGTGACCAAATGGGTGCTGCTCAGCCCACAGCTGCCCCCCAGTCACAGCCGGGGACAGCCGCGCATTAACGGGCGCTAAGTTCCACGGGCAAAGTCCTCTGGAGCCCCAGCGAATGTGCTGTCCCCCGATCTTCACCGTCCACTGCGTGCGGGCAGGATTTCTATTTATTTATTTATTTTTTTCAGAAGATAAAATATTTTTCTGAGTGTAACAACAGGCATGACTTATTCCAGAATTAAGTGCTAGGCTCTCTGGTGCTTTGGGAAATGTAAACTACGACTTTTATTCCAAATCCACAATCCACTTCACTAGCTGGGGCGCTCCCCAGGCCCTGAGCAGCCCCGGAAGATGATGAGCATCTTAGAGAGTGCTTTGGTAAATCATGCAAACAAGACGAGGAAGGAGACAAAGCCATTTCTCTCCCCATTTCATCAAATCAGCAAATTGATTTACAAACGGCTGTGGGTAAAAGGAAAAAAAATACATACTGAGCTACCAACAAATAGCACTGACTTTTTAAAAAAATCAGACCTTCATCGCTGGCAGATGCATGCACACAGCGCGCTGCAAGGTGAGGGGATTGTGGGAGACGCCCATGGGCCTCGACCCTCCACCGGCCCCGGGTTAACAGAGTGGAACCAAGAAATCGGTACAGGCCCCAGCTGCTGGTTTGAGCAGAAACCTCTCAAACTACGGAATCATCTTCGCTTCAAATTATACAAAAATAGCAGATGATTTCAAAACAGCACTTAAATAAAAGAAAGTTTTATTCTCCACAGTGTAAGTGCTGGTATTTTTTTGTGCCTGACAAGCTACCCATACAAGAAGCCGGATATTCTTGCCAACAAAGGCATTTGAAATTAGCAATTGCTTTTAGAAACTTTAATTACAATTTTAAAATGCTATTTCTGCTCTATAATAGATTCCAATTGTTTCAGTATTATCTGGCTTGCAAATAAAATCTACAGTAGATGACAATATTCCCAGGATTAATCACTCTTGAAATTCTAATATGCTCTTGAAATACCAAATAAAAAAGACAGCAATGTTGTTGATGTACTGAGAGCTTCTTGCTTTTTGCAGCTTGCTATTATTATGCATATCCAGGTAGAAAGTTAATTAACCCAAAGCTTAAGCTAATTATGATAGCAGAATGCTATCAACCCAGCGAGCTCCGTCAGACAGCTGTCCGGAATTTCATTTGCTAATCATTTGTCTTTTGGCTGAGCATATGGCAGTTTCATGCTATCAGAGGAACAACAAACAGCTGAAAATCATTAACTAAAAACAATGTGCATAAAATCAGAAGCAGTTTTTTATACAGCTTTGTGTCAGACAAAAAGCCAGACCCTTGCCCTATAAAAATTAATGATTATTTTGGTTCTTGTCACTTAAAAAATTTAGCTGATGGCGCGGTCTAAGTATGTGACGAGAATTTCAGTGCCTTCAATGACCTGTTCTTAGAAGTTTGCAAAAATACTCCAAATTGATAAGGAGGGCGTTCTAAGAAATAGGTTTGGGGGAAGATAGAATCTGTTCACCTAGACGGCTACAGACCTAAAATTAGCATCTGAGGACACCCGTGTCCCCTTGGTCACCAGCCCACTGAAACACCAAAGAGGATTTTCCTAATTGCAGAGGAAAACGTATGAAATCTATGTGCGCACATTCCCGCAGTGGCCTGTGACATTTCAAAGGCTACTGGGAAAGGACATAAATCACGAGACAAAGTTCATCCCAACGCTGAGGCTGGAAAAAGTGGGGGTGGGAGGGAGGGGCCCTGGCAGAGCACAGGACCCACACTGCTCGGCTGGGGCGGGGCCGCCCCTCTGCTTCCACGTTTGCATGAACGAAAAGAGGGACACACTGCAATAGCGCGGCCCATGGGCCTGTCACTTCACACGGCCGCGCCGGCAGCGTGCGCCCCAACGCTGTCACATTCATGTCTAGGTTCACGCGGCGCGGCAGTCAACCTGCTGAGACGCCCTAACTCTCAGCTGGCAAAGCTGCGGGGTAGGACGGCCTCGCACGCCGGCCTTCACGCCGACGTCTGAAGCGCCCACACCTGCCGCGTTCCCAGCTCCGGCACTGTCTGTCTGTCTGTTTTAGGACGCTGGGCACTCAGAGGTCTTAAGTTCTCCTCTAACTCGGAGGTTGCAACAAGTACATTCCCGTCAAACAGAAGCGACTGGCAACGTCACTGCCACATGTCCCTTCAAATCAACGACACGATACTAACTTCTTTTTTTTTAAAGCAGTGAGAAAGACGATTCAAAACCCTGCATCCCACTCGCCAATGTGAAATGAAACTGCTCCCAAATGCAGACCGGCTCCTTCGGTCCAAAGCTCAAGGAGCCCTACAAATTCAAAGTAAACTTCTCTTCTCAGGGAAGGCTGAGAGGTGGCTTCTCGCACCATGTGACCTCTGCAGCCACGGCACAGGCTGCTGGTCATGGACCAGTGAGCCACGGGGAATTTCCATGGCTGTAACGTACGGCGGGGACCGTGCTCACCCCGTTCTATGACAGCAGCCACCCCACCCGCAAGTGCTCACATCACGGCTCTGCGGCCGGGAAGCGTCCAGACACTCGGACGCCCACCTTCCTTCAGGACAGCTGCTGCTTCATGGGTGCCCCCAGCACTTGCGTTATTTACAATATTGGGACCCCACGAGAGTGAACTGGGAGCCACGTCTCCTCTTCGCTACCTTGGAGGAACCTAACACACGGGTCACTGGATTGGTGTCACTGAGGGGGCCCCGAATGGCCGCCCGCCAGGCCCAGCTAGGAGGAGGGCAGGTCCGGGCCGTGCAGTGGGCGCTGGGAGGCCAGCCGGCCCCGGGGAGGTGGCCCCTTGTCACCGGGCACAGTGCTGAGTCACCAAGCTCTGCCCCACGGCTCAGAAGCACCCGACTCCGGGAGGGGGAGGAGGAGGAGGAGGAGGGGGCAGGAAGCCTCAATGCAACAGAGAACGCCCGAAGCCGCCAGGGCGCCTGATGGGGTCCAAGCCGGCGTGTTTGTTTTCAAACGGGGGCGCCCTGCCTGCGAGCACACTGGGAAGACGGGAGCCAAACCTATTACCTCAGCCGCAACCGTCTCCTCATTCGCAGTCCAAAGGCGGACGCCGTCCCCACGCGCGGGAGTTTTCACATCTAAGTCTCTGAGTTGAAAACAAAACGCTTTCGGATGAAAAGTGCTGCCGGCGCGGAGAGGCGGACGGGGGCCTCCTTGAACCTGGGCCCCGGGGCCCTTCCCTCCTCTCTTCCCAAGGCTCCGTACTCAACCCTGACACTCATATTAATATTAATTTGTCATTAATACTAATGTTTCACTAACCGACGAGGAGTCTCCTGAAATATCCAATTTCTCTGGGTGGCTAAACCTTGGGTTCCACGATGAAAACTGTTTTCTAATTACCGCGTCCCGGTAAGCCGTCAGACACCGCGGCCGGGTTTCCGATTAAGGCCCCCATTTCCTCCTCGTGCGGCGAGCCGGCCGCCGCGGCCGGTCACAGCCGGGGTCCACGCTTTCGGGGACCCCGGCGCCAGCTGACAGCCGCGCCGGCCGCGCCGAGGGCAGCTGCTGGGGCAGTAAGAGGCACGAAGACATATACCGACGTGCATGAATTTAAGTTTGGAACAGGAGATCCAGGGACAGTGACGGGGGCCCGTCCTGGCTAGTTTGCCGAGCAAAGGAAAGCGGCTCCCAGACTCGGTGCCAACCCCCCTACGGTCCAGAGGCAGCTCCCACTGGCACAGCCCACACGGTGCGACCACCACCACCCTTCTGAGTGACAGGGACGGTTGGCTGCGGATGAATGCATCCCACAAACACCCTCCTTCAAAGTGTGCAAGAGGACTAGCGACCGCTGTCCTGCCAACAAGAGGGTCTTATTTCCCATGGCCCCTCGCACGTGGCCGGGACACAGAGGGACCTCAGGCCAGCTTGCACGATGGTGGTGAGAATGCCCAGAGCCACACTGAGTCATGGGAACCTTCCCAAGACAACAGGCCCGTGCCAGACAGTAGCTGAGAAAGGGGGGACAGGCCGAGGGGTCTCCCAGCGACGCTGTAGCCAGCGGTGGGCATCAGAGTGCATCCCGAAGAGAGTGCTGGGCACATAGCGGGCAGCTTGCCTGTAGCAAGCCGGGTGCACCAGGAGACGACAGAAGAACGGGTACCCGGAACGGCCAGCACACACACACATGCCTGCTCACTTTCCAGTGATGCACACCCTGACGTGACGTCTTGTCCCTACCAGACAAAAACCACGGTGGCCCTCGGTCACCTTTCTGTCAGGAAGGGTGACCTGCCTCAACTTCCAAGTAAAGCAACACAGAAATGACCCATTAAAACAAAAAACATGGGGCAGGCGGGATGGCTCAGCGGGTTGAGTGCTCGTCTTGAACACCCCCGTCTGTTGTGATGAACGTCACCGATTCCGCTGCCTACGTACATCTGGCCACCTCGTACCATGGCCCTCCGCTGTCAACAGCGTGTTGGCACTGCACCTCCGCTGCAGGGATCTGTTCTGTAGTGAAACAAGGAATATGCTCAACATGTGAGTAGCCCCGGGAGGCGCTGAGTCAACTGCAGCAAAGAGGCACCTTTAGAAAATGACGTCCCTGTAACAACAGGGCCCCGGGTGACAGCATCCCTGGGAGGACCCCTCAGTTAACACGAGCCGGGAGGAGGTGCGGGGGTGACTAACACACAAGATGAACACGGCAGTGCCGCTGGAAAGAGGCAGGCACCGCCAGCTCCGAGGGCACCAACACTCCTGTTAGGGACTCAGTGTGTGTCCCTGCAGAAGTCACATGCTGAAATCTACCCCCGGGGGGACGGAACTGGGAGGTGGTCAGCATGAGGGCAGGGCCCCCGGGGTGGGATCAGGGCTCGTCTAAGGGAGACCCCGGGCTTGCTGCTTCCGTCTCTCTGCGGGGAGAGGCTCCTACAAGACCAGGAGCGAACCCGACAGGACCCAGACCTGCCGGCACATCGGACGTGGACTCGCAGCCACCGTTGGGGCATCGCAGCGGCCTGAGCTGACACCCCAACAGCTCAGAACGGAGACCCGGCTGAACTCACCGGGGCCCCCACTGGCTTTCTGGCCGGTGGTTTTAGATTCTTCCACATTTCGTTTACTCTGGAGTTTCCAGCTTCGCTGGCTGAGCCAGCAGCACCGCCGCAGGTGAGGCGAGTCACTGTGATAATGACAATGGACATGTGCCAGGCGTGCGCCAAACGCCGTCATCCCCACTGTCCGGAAGCCGCCAGAACGGACAAGTGAGTGACCGTGGCCGCGGCGCAGCGGCCGGGCCAGGGACCAGGGTTGGCCGCCGGCCTCCTCCGTCGGCTCCGAGAAAGGTGTCGGCTCAATGACACAGTGAAGGGAAAGGCGAACACTGTGGACCAGGAGTGTCCCCACCCTGCTCCCAGCACGAGGGACCCCGTCCCCGCTTCCCTGGCTGCACCCACAGCATCTCGGCCACCGGCTCTGAAGGAACATGGCCCGGTCTGAGCCCCCTTCTCCTCCTCCCAGGGGGTGCCCGGACTCCTGATACAAAACCCCATCCTGTCACCCAGTCTGTTTCAACCCCATACACGGCCGCCTGCGACCGTTTAGTTCAGGGCGCCGGACAGGAAGCACCTCAGCCCCCGCCCCCGGTCCAGTCCCTATGTCCCTTTACTTCCCACAGCCCTTTAACACGGGAGAAGTCACCCGGAGCGCTGCGGCAGCACGGACATAGGACGGAGGCCGAGACTGCGGGCAGAGCCGGGGCCTGACACCGTTAAGCGCCCCGCCTCCTGCGGCGCTGGACCGTCCGACGGCGCGGCGATTTCAGAGTCCTCCTCCTGAAAAGTTCCCAGGATTTTCAAACTGTGACCACGATGCTTACCTGTGTTTTTCTGGGTTTTGTCTTGTTTTTCTTTCTGGATCTATCTGAAAAGTAGGTAATAAAAACGATGGAAGGAAACTGAGATCCCCCCACTCACCAAAACGGGAGTGAGCAGAGCCCAGCTCGATCCCCTCCATTCTCGCCCGAAGTCCCTGAAGGTCCTTGGCGGGTGCTGCAATTTCACGCGAGGTTGAGATCCAGATGAACTTTTCACCAGAAGGCCAGGGCGACAATGGAGCAATTTGTGAGAAGGTTCCCCTCAGCCGAGTGCTCGGCGCAGCAGGGACCCGGGGACACGCACTCTGACACCCACACCGATGCCCCTCTCCCCACTGCAGCTCCTGCCCACGAAACAAAGGTGCCAGTCAGGCGTGCGGCATCGCTGAGCTTTTGCCCCAACCGTCTGTGGGGGAGGCAGACCAGAGGAAGGTCTAGGGACCACTCCTAGGTCCACCGCAGACGCTCTTGAAGCCCCTTGCCCAACGTGCCGGGCCCCACACGCACACCGTGTGGGCTCCTGCGTGGGCCTCGGTACCAGGACAACCAGCTCCACAGTGGGCCCCTCCCCTGTCCCGGCTACAGGATGGACCAAGAACTGATGCAGGGAGATCAGTGCGCCTCCCGACCAGGGGCGCGGCGGGAAGCGAGCGCGGCGGCCGCTAGGGCATCGCCAAGCGATGTGCCCGTCTGAGGGAGAACTACCCCTGCACGTCTCGGTCTCAAATGCAGACTCAACCCTATTACTTCTGTGACGGCTCGTCGTTAAAGATGACGCTGTGACAAAGAAAGGACAGCCTCTGGCCCTGTGCTGCGGTTCTGCAGAGGCGTCCTCCCTTCCCGGCCGCGGCACAGCCACCGGCCCGCGCTCTCCGGTCACACAGGCTTCACGCCCTCAGTGACCAGCACCGCCTGTGTGAAGGACACCCCGACCTTCCCACGATGGCTGCGATGAGCTTAGACAGCACTGTGTTTGCAACAGTTCACACAGAAACGACACGTGAAGTTGAAGTATTTGGTGAATACGATCAACAAGAGAGACGTGGGTTGTGCACGTGCTGCTGAGTGGGAGAGGGGTGTGGGGGTGGGGGGACCAGAGCCCCAGACCACACCGCCAAGCCCTGGGGGACGCTCACAGGCTGCAAGGACACAGGAGAGACAGCGTGGACGCTCGGGGTCAGGGGTTGGGATTAGGATGGGACGCAGGTTCCAAGGACACAGGAGAGACAGCGTGGACGCTCGGGGTCAGGGGTTGGGATGGGACGCAGGTTCCAAGGACACAGGAGACACTGAGCCTGGAGAAAGCCCACGTCCAAGTGCCTTCCCCAACCCCCAGCGCGTCCCACAAGCAGCTTCTCACTTGCGCTCCCCCGCCTGCGATCGGCGTGCCCCTCCCTCAGAAGCCTGCCTGACTTCTTGGTGTTGGCGACTCATGTTGAAGAAGAAAGAGTGAGAGCTGATCATTTCCGGTTATTTCCTGAAGCTGAAACAGTGCCAGGAAGTGACCTGACATGACTTTGTCTTTAAAGCTACACCTCAGGACTCAGAGCCGTTCCTTCCTCAAGGTCAAGAGAAAAATAAGCCCGGACGTCCCACCCCAGAGCCGCGTCCCTGAAGCTGCCGGTCGCTTGTGTGGGACGGAGCACTGGGGGCTGGGGGTGGGGAGGCAGGGGAGTGGGGACCAGCGCCGTGCACAGGTCACCTGGGCCCACCTCGCCAGGTAAGGCCCCCGAGCCTTCGCAGACAGCAGCTGCTTGGCCCACAATTATGACTCCGAGGTCCATAAAGGTCCGACCAAGCGCTACGCACAAGGAAGGAAGTCTTGTGTCCCGACGAACCCTCATCTACCAACAAGAGACCAGCGTGTGCGACCGAAGTCGGACCCTTCAGACTGGCGGGCGGCACAGGAGCCCAGAGAGGAGGGGAGTCCCGCCCGCTCCTGTGTATCAGCCCAAACCGCACGCCCTCGACAGCGAGGTGCTGCCCACGGTCGGAACTCGCCTCTCACCCAGTGGTTTCCAAACTTTTTTTGGTTTCACCCTTCAACATCGAGGACCCTAAAAGAACTATTGTTTTTTCACGTGGGTTACTTTACTGCATTAAAAAAATGAAAGCTGAGAAATGTGTAACACATTCTGCAATTCATTTAAAAGCAGGGCTGTCCAACCTTTTGGTGTCTCTAGGCCACACTGGAAGAATCGCCTTGGGCCACACACAAATACACTAGCACTAATGATACGAGGAGCTCAAGAAAACAAAATCGCTAAGAAATCTCATGTTTTAAGAAAGTTTACAATTTTTTTTTGCGTTGGGCCACAAAGCTGCCCTGGACCACATACAAACTTATGAAGAATAACTTGTTTTCATGAAAGGAAGACAGTGGCATGGCTTCACTTTTAGGAGACGCTTTAATTGCCGGCGTAACAGGAGGCAGCTGGGGTCCCTCCTGCCACTTGTGCTTTAATGTGCTTCCATGTGTGGTTCGGGTTCAAGCGCACGAAGAACCCCTTCCCAGAGGACTGGGGAGGCGCTGCTGGGGCGACGGCGTGAGGCCCGGGCTCCCTGAGGGGCAGCAGGGACCTGCTGGTGTGGTCCAGCCCAGTCCGTGGCTCTAGCTTGCCTGTTGGATGTTTAACCCAACGTAACTTCGTGGCATTATGTATCGGTCACTTTGAAAATATGAATTCACTGAGCTACATGCACATCTTCCAAGGGTTCCTATATTTCAACAGTATATCAGCAAAATCCACAGTAATTACTACAATACCGAGATGGGTCGACACCTTTCACATAATAAGAATCTATAAGCTCAAGGTGGTATATGTTAAGTTTCCCGAGATTCTGATTGTCACATAAAAGCTCAAGTCTGTCCACTGGCAACAAATCCAGACGCTCAACTTCCGACGGGGTTACGTACCAATAAGCCCACTGCAAACAGGAAACACTAAGTCAAAACCCATTAGCCACAGCTCACCCAGCGGACCGCGGAGCTCAGCTAGCCGGCGTCCACCCGGCGGACGGCGAAGCTTCCCTAGCCAGTGTCCCCACCGGCTGTCACACGTCTGCCCGAAGAAACCACTCGGCTTGGCCATTCTGGAGCTTGTTTCCAATAACACATTGACATCACCTTCTGATGAAGCATCCATTTTGTGGGACCCCCCTCCCCAACTCAGATTTGCGAAGGCACCTTGAGCCCAGGTTCCGTCAGCCGGCAGGAAGGGGGCAGGGGGACCTCGCTGGGTGTTAAACTGTGCAGCGCACCAACACGCCCCTCACACGGGCCCCGTGGGTAATAAAGTCACGACTGTGGCTGCCAGCACAGGACCCTTCGCGTTCAGAGAAGCAGGAAGGTGTGCGCCCGTCCTGCAGCGTCTTGAATGCTGCATCAGAATTTTTATGGAGAGCTTCTCGCCTCTCTAAGGTTTTCACTAGACTGTGAATGGCAAATGACACACTCTTCGAAGTTTACGTTTTCTTGACGAAAGCCACAAAAATAAGATTCATACTTTGCCTCCTCTAGCAATTCCATGGTTAGAAACTGTTCATTGCAAAATAGAACTAGATAGTCACACGGTAGGAAGAAAACTGTGCTCACGTCGGATCCAGGCGTTTTGCTAAAATCTAAATAATGCCGAGTTAGCCATCTAATGAATCAAAGCTTCAGGCGCAAGTTTTCCATCCATGTGGAAACACGTGGGTGCCCGATAATTTTCAGGGGAAGTCCATACAGACACGTCTCGGTTTACTAACTGTGCTCAGAGCGGTGAAACCAGGGAGTGAACTGTATTTTAAATGAACTTATCTTGTATATGAAAGAGGTGTTTCCAAGGAAGAGGCAGCAGGCGCATGGGAAACCTTCGGGTCAGGAGAGAATTAATGGAGATGGTGCAGCAGCCGAATGTCCTGTGGGTGCACAGGCCACGCCCACCTTCCAGGGCACAGTGAGGCCTCAGACGGGGAGCCCAGCCCAGACCTGGCCTCCTGTGTGCTAGGGCGTGGGGGGCGTGTGTGGGGACAATGTGGGGGGCGGGCTGCGGAGGTGTGGGCGAGGGCGGAGGGGGCAAAGCTGCTGAGACCACAGGCCAGCAGGCAGGACCCACAGAAACACCGCCGGTCTGGGTCCCGGGTGTCACTACTGTAGGCAGCTCCTCATCCGACGTAGGTTAAGTCGCTAGGAGCAATCTCCAAAAATTAGATTTTTGAGTCCTGCCCAATTAAAGGGAAGTGCCAGCACTATCTCATAGGCTTAGTAAAGACCACAAGCTCATACAAGAACGTTTACCCCACACTCCACACAAGCCATGAGGCGTCAGAGACCGAATTCCACCCACACAACCTGAGGTCAACGTTAGCGGCACCTGTACTTGAGGGCACGGTGTGCGGGAGACCCACGCGCCCTCCAAGTGCCACCAAGGCCCCGAGCGGTCCCACTCGATGATGTCATCTGCCCCCGTACGGGCCAACGTCGTGCATGGAGCCAGGTCCCTCCGAAGACGTCGGGTGGCCGACAGGAGCTGAGGCTGGTGCCCGGCCCCCAAACCCCATCCAGACACCACTTCTGTTGCCCTAAGAACCTGTTAACTGAATGGGGGAGGGGGTGGCAAGCCGGCAAAAGTGATATAAACTACAGGCTTATGTTATTTCTACGCAGAACACGGTGTCTGTAGTACAATATAAAACGTGTTACAGTACAATAGAAAGAAGGATGATGTTAATATGCAGTAACGTAACTGCAGGGGTGCAGGGGACTTGCTATTATTACCGTAATGGTGCCTTTTGGAAGGTCTCCTGCAGGTTTACTCACAGCACGTGGACGCTGGTCCTGGGTCTGTTCGCTTTTACCGCTATTAACAGAAACAGCACTCCGGCCTAAAACCGCTCCTTCTGGCCAAAAGAAACAGGCAGGATTTTCACTCTGGCTTCAGACAGTGGAAAGACCACAGGAAGAATCCATGAACAATGGTTTTCCAGTCACTGGACCTCAGGCAGTGCCGTGAGGAACCCCATAGGAACAGGTAACAGAAGAGGGGTCCCTGAGACTGTCCCAGCCGACGGCCTCAGGGGCTTCTGGGCTGTGGCCAAGGGAGGAGTCCAGGCAGAGCCCAGAGGCCTCCTGAGTGGAGGGCAGGATCCCAAGTCCAGGGGACAGAGTGGCCCTGGCTTGAAGAGCGTGCAAGGGGACAGCAGCCCGTGGAGGACCCTGGTGGTGGGTGGAGGCCCCTCAGGGACCCCCGGCACCGTGTGCCACACCACGGGACCCTGGTGAGGACGAATGAGACCTGCCCCAGTGTGGGAATGACCAGCCCTCGAAGGAACCCTACTCTCCAGCGATGACATTCTAGAAGCAAAGCCCCCAAAGATCAAAGCGTTTCCACGTAACCTACCAGGGTTTCATAACCAAGCTAAATAAAGAATATTAAAAAAAAAATACCCAGTACTCAACAAAGTAAAATTCACATTCAGAGCATCCAACGAACCTATCAGAGCAGTCTAAGAGGAGGAACATTTGAGCCAAGTGAAGAGACAAGAGTCAATCAAAAACAGCCCCCACCCGGCACGGATGTTAGAACCAGCAGACACACACTAAGCCCGTTAGCTGTATCACACATGTCACAAGAGGTAATTAGAGAAATATGAGCTATAAAAATGACAAACGGGGGTGTCCAACATCAAAATTATGATGTCAGAGGAAAAAACGCACTGGCTAGAATTACCAGCAGATTAGACAGTGCAGATGAAAAAGTAGTGAACCTGAAAACAAACTAAACTACCTGAAGTGAAACTCAGCAAAATAAAGATTAAAAAAAAAACCAAACTCTTAAAGAGCGTTGGGATAATCTGAAGCAGTGAAATGTGTGTATAATTTGAGGCTCTGAAGAACAGAATCAAACACATCAGAAAAAATACGGTCAAACATCTCAAAAGTTGATGGAAACGATAAACCCACTAAACCAAACCCAGTGAAACCAAAGCCCAAGAAACATGAACAAACGGCACAAAAGTATCAAGTAGTCAAGTTGTTCAAAACCAGTGAGACCAAGAAAACTTCCAGAAGAGCCAGAAGGTGAGGGTGGGGAACTGCAATATAGGAACAAAAACAAGGACGGCAGCAGATTCCTGAGAAAAAGCAATGCAAGGCAGGGGACAGTGGCACAAGATCTTTAAAATAAGAAACTCAACTTGAAACTTTGTGCCATAAAAAAACCCTTTCAAATATTAAAACTAAACACTTCTGAGAACATAAACACTAGAAGTCACCACAAGAGACTCTCACAAGAACTGTTCAAGTCGCCCAGGGAGCCGGGATGAGCAATGAGCACCCGTGGAGGGGAGCAGGGGGAGGAGGCGGAAATCCCACCCACGCCGGCTGGAGAGCGAAACGGAACAGCCACGGTGGAAAGCGCTTGCCAACTTGTGACCCTGCTCGACGGTCACCGGCGATACGGTCCACTCCTAGGAGAAACAGAAGCCTGTGATATTGCAAAACGCCCAAAGCAGCTTTGGGTATAAGGGCAGGAATGGGGGCGGTCCCCAGTGTACACGATAAATTGTATGCACGCAAGGGAACCCCATCCAGAAAAACAGCGATGGGCTCCTGACGCCGCAGAAACGTGACGAGTGACCACATGAATCTGGCCAACTATGACTCCATTTATCAAGTTGTAAAACTTTATGTCCACGAGAGAGAGAAGACGTACCAGCGCCGTCCGGAAAAAGTCCAGCCGCTGTCAGTAGGACGGGAGTGGCTACATGCTGGGTACTTTCTGCACAGCCCTCGTATACATAGACACACACAGTCGTGTGCCAAGTTTCAGGAAATGCCAGCGGGTGTGTAGGGACATCACAGGGACAAGAAACGAGAGCAGGGAGGGGCAGGGGGAGGCCCACGCTCATTGTGTTGACTGCGCTCCTACATGCCACGTTTTCCCAAAGCGCATACTCTAAACACACACACTTTGTCATTTATCTAAAATGCTGTTTCTGAAAAGTGTGGCTAGCTGGCCAAGCGCACCCCTTGGCCTTCTGCAATGGGGGAGCCCAAGTAGCCTGCGTCACACAGTGAGATGCCGTTTCACACGGCCCGTGACGGCTGCAACCAAGAGGACACTACGGAGCGCGGAGGGGCGAGGAAGCGGGAACCGCCCCGCACTGCGGACAGAAGCGCGAAAGGATGGCGCCGTCTGGGAAAACTAGGCGGCTTCTGAAAACGCTGACCACGGGGCTTCCCCAGGGCCCAGGGATTGTGTGCACGGGCACGTACCCAAAGGAAACGAAAGCGCTCGTCCACGCAGGTTCCAGCCTCCGAAAGACGGAAACAACCCGAATGCACAACAGCCAAGGACGAGGCAAGGGGCCACCCGCTCGGAAGAGGAATGAACTACTGATGGCCGTTGTAACAGGATGAACCTTCTAAGCGTCACGTTAAGCGAAAGAAGCCAGACAGACAAGGCCAAAGACTGTCATTCCATTTACGTCCAGAACAGCCGAAGTGACCGACAGAAAGACAGGGAACAGGCAGTGACCGCCAGCTGATACTACAGCTACGAATGTAGTCAAAACCAGTGCACTGCATACTAGCGGGTGAATTCTAGAATATGAGAAACATCTGAGAAAGAATAAGTGAACTCTTCATGCAAAAACTGATGCAGATGAAGAAGCCACACAGGCCTTTTAAAAGCTGAAACCTCCTGATTTTCGTGTGTCGGCAATTAAAATAGAAGATGCCGCTGCATACGCCACCGGGCCAATTCCAGGCCCCGCGGTCTCGCTCGTTGCCTTTAGAAACGGCAACGCCAGCCGGGCAGTCCCTCCCCACACCCCCCACCGTGGTCAGCACGGGGCACCCTAACGTCTGCTCTGCAGCACACGCTCCCCAGCGCCATCGGGGCCAAGTCCTGAGGCTCGTCCTGCCAGCACTGACTCCGTGATGGGGCACGCCGTCCTGTGTCCCTCCCCTGGGAGCCCTGACACTATTAGACGTGTCACGCCTGCCACCTTTCTCCTCCCAGCTCCTCTGAAAACGCCCCGGCTGCTGGTCTGCTTCCCAGACATGACTGTGGCTTCAGTGAGGAACTCACCGGCTGGATGGAGGTGGAGCCAGGAATGGAAGGGACGTGCTGGGAGCCCGGACAGGTGCCTTCACCTGAAGGCCTCCCCAACAGCCCCGCCACGTGTGCCCGGACACAGCAGCCCCACGACACAGGAAGAGGGGTGCTGTCAGATGCAGGTAAGACACACACTCTGACCAGAGAATGTCAGTCCTTACCGTGTAAGGAAGGAGTCTGCTTCTCAGCTACACAAAAGCCACACACGTGATCCAAAATCTGTCTAAAACTTAAGGAAACCAGAAAACAAAGTACTTGCCTTACAACCGTCATCAGAGGGGTAAATAATTCGTGTCCCGGTCCCGTTATAAATGTCCGTGGAACCCCGAAAGATTGCCGTTAACAATGAATAAGGCCCTCAAGTGATAATGGGTCTTTGGCTGCCTTTATCCTATGTTGACTTTGGAATAATCGTTTGCTGTGAGATTGGTTAAATGCTTAGCTGTATGAATTTCCATCTGATGTTAATTTAACTTATTACCACGAGTTAAATCAAGTGCGCCCCAGACAGTTAGATAGGAGCTTCCCGCACCCCGTTTATCATGTGGCCTCCCCGTTGGAGGAAGCCACACACACCACTTTCTCGCCATGGTTATGAAGGGAAGAAAGCCACGCTGAAGACAAAGATTTTCCCCCTCAAGACAGTTCCTCTTCGGTGCTGCCCATCTGTCTTTTAGGAAAGATGGAATAAAGCCGATCTTTAGGTCTATCAAGTGATTCAGTGCCAGCATCTCTCAACACCGTGATCAATATTCTCATGGTTTTAGCACTGTTTTCAGTCATAAATATCTTTCCCCTAAAAAAGAAATCATTCTCCTTTCGGCCAACAGTCTCTGCAGTCGATATGCGTCCAGCAGGGCGGGTGGGGCGGGGGGTGGGGAGGGACCAGCGTCCCCCGGGAGCCAGGAAGAGGCAGTGTGGCAACACCTGAGGGCTCTGCTCAGAGAACTACCCGGAGGATTCCAGCTCTCAACAGCAATAACGGGAACAAGCAGCATTTCATCCTGCGGTGCAGCATCACCTGTGTCAGCCATTTATTTCACGTCCCAGTCTCCCCTCAACTCCACCCAAAGAAAAATTTTTTTTTAAGTCAAGAGTGACTATCGGTGGGAAAAAAATGTGCAGTATCCTTTTAAAAGTTAAAATCTAAATAGCGAGCAGGGAGGCTGCATGGAAATGGAGCCTTTACAAAGCACACAACTCCATGTCTTCAGAAGAGAAAGCCAGCAAAAGCAGATGAGAAGCCTTATGATGTCACCTTGTGAAGGCCTGGCAGCCACTCAGCAGAAGTGGGGTAGGCACAGGCCTGGTTCTGCGTTGAGTACCGCACCACCAGACAGGTCACCGAACCCACTGCCCACACACTGTGCACCACCAGCAGGAGCTGCCCACGGGGCACGTCCTGTGTCCTGGAGAGATGATCCACTCCCAACACTCACGCTAAAAAGGAACCGTTGCAAACATGACTGTCATATGGGACCTCGCTGACCCTGCCCAGATCTGACTCCCCTCAGCTGACAAGAGTCCCTGATGGGGAGCCCCCCTTAACTGCAGAGAAAAACAAAAGCGAAACGAAGCCAAGCGCGTCCGACCTTGTGGCTTCCCTGGACACACTGAAAGGAGAATTGTCTTCACCCACACGTAAAACACTAACATTATTAATAGCTCAATAATAAATAAAAAAATCTCAATGTTTTAAGGAAGTTTACGAATTTGTATTGGGTTGCATTCAAAGCTGTCCTGGCCTTGCATGGTCCACGGGCCACAGGTTGGACAAGCTTGAAGTAAGCCAAAAGTTAATAGGAAGGACATAAAAAAAGACCAGAATGGAAATAAATGAAATAGAGGCTCAAAAGACACGAGGAATGATGAAACTAAGCTGTTTAAAAACATAAAAGAAGCAAACTTCAGCTAGATTAACAAAAAAGGACTAAATTATAAATGGAGACTAAGCACTGAAACTGATAGCTTAGAAATACAAATCATAAGAGAATATGAACAATTCTATAACAAATGAACTAGGCAACCAGGAGAAATGGGCTAGTCCTAGAAACGCATAACCTGCCAGGACTGAATCGTGAGGAAACAGAAAATCTGAACTGACCTGTTACGATTAATAGTAAGAAGAATGAATCCGAAATTAAAACCTCTCAACAAAGAAAAGCCCCAGACCAGATGGCCTCACTGGTGAATTCTGCCAAACCTTTAAAGAGGAACTAATACCAATCCTTCTCAAACTCTTCCAGAAAACTCATTCCCAAACTCATTTGACAGGGCCAGCATGACCCTGCTACCAAAGCCAGGCAAGGCCACTCCCAGAAAATTATCGGCTAGTACCCTGGTGAACAGATATAAGCCCCCCAAGAGATCAGCAAATGGAATTCTGCCACACGTTAAAAGAATTATTCACCACGACCAAGTGCGATTCCTTCCAGGGATGCAAGGTGTCTCAACACCCGCAAATCGCCGTGATGCACAAGAACACAGGGAAGACTAAAAGCCACGTGAACATCCCTACAGATGCAGAAAGGGCATCGACAGTTCCCATGTCCTTTCATGACAAACACTCTACAAACTGGGTGTAGAGACAACAGCCCTGCACATCACTAAGCCCACATGACAGCTAACCTCATACGCAATCGTGAGAAGCTGGACGCTTGGCCTGTGAGGTCAGGAACAAGACACGGGTGACTACTGGTGCCACTTTTATCCAACATCCGAGTAGTAGGGAAAGTCCTGGCCAGAGCAGTCACTGTAAGGCGTGTCCTTTAGTTCTTTATTTCCAGAAAGAAGTAGTCAATGTGTCTCTGAAGTTGACATGATATTGGAGAAAATCCTAAAGGTTCCACCAAAAACTATTAGAATGATTTCAGCAAAGTGGCAGGATACAAATACACACACGTATATATTGTAAATATCAGTTGCATTCCTAATACATCAATGATGAACTATCAGAAAGAAAAATAAAATAGCAACAGAAAATAAAACACCTAGTTACGAACTTAACCAAGGAGGTGAAAGATCTCTACACCGAAAACTAAGCTACTAATAAAAAAAACAAAACAAAAAATACTGCTGACGCAAATGAAGTGATAATCCACGTTCATGGATTGGAAGAATGTTGTTAAAATGTCCATAACTACCCAAAGCAGTCAATGGATTTGATGTAAGCCCTACCAAAATTCCAACGGCATTTTTCACAGAAATAGGAAAACAACCGTAAAATTTGTCACAATGAATTGGCAACTGTATTTCAAGACCTTTTGCCGTTAGAGTACAATTTAATGTTAATTTCCGCAGTGGAAAGATTACTGATTTACTGTGTCGCAGTTTATTTTCATTCATGAACGTCCACTGCAAGTGTCCAGCACGCTCAATGATTAGTTTTCAATTCCAAGAACTGGCAAGCAGCACGAAGCTCACAAGGAGAGTAACACGAGAACAGTAGCCAACGGCCCAGAAGACATGTCCAGTTCTCAGGACGGCTGCTACACGAGGGACATTTTGACTGATGCGACCAATTACATTTCAACCAGGGTCTTTTGAATGCCAACTGATTTAAATGAACTTCTTTGAATTACATCCTTTCTGAAAAACCGTAATGTGCATTCATCGGAGGGAAGGAAGGGTTAGGAACACACACAGCAATTATATAATTACCGGTGTCCCATAACAAAGTTGGACTGGACTATGTGCATCTTCGAATAACTACTCCTAACAATGGGATCTTCACAAATCCCAAATACAGTGAACTGGAAGCTAAATGCATGCCCTTTATTTAAAACTCCTATATCTAAACCACTAAAAAAAAAAAAACCAACCCAACAACACTTAGATTGTAAGCATTTGGATAGGTTTATCAATCCCAGATGTACTTACCGGAGGAAGATTATAGCTTAATTAAAGGCTGGCAGGGTCAGTAATGTTCATCTGCAAGATGTTACGGGAGTGTCACTTGGGTACAATCAATTAAAATGCACGGTGAGTTGTTAAATGGAAAAATTCCAAACAAGGGCCCATTGTCACTCAAGGTTCCCGCCTGCATTAAGAGGTTAATTTATATTTTTCTCTGATGCATGCAAGAATAATATTTATATCAGATATTCATAGCTTACTTAGATGATTGATATCAATTTCTCTTCATAATATGACCAGCAAATAAAACACACGGTGGTTCTAATATAAAGAAATAACATGTGACAAGGTTCCCTAAAACATTTCTGCTTTGGACCTCACAAGCTAAATTGCTTTTGCTGGCCCCTTCCACCTCTCACCATGGTTGACAGACAAATTGATCGAAACATTGGAAAATAATATGCTTGCAAAATTTCTCTGGGTGAGTTTTCAGTCTTTTGAATTTTTCATACAAGAACAAAATGAAAGATTGCCTCCCTGATTTCTCCTGCATTATGCGGCCCCGTCTCATGTAGTACAGGAACATACAATACTTCAAACAGCAGCCATACATTGTAAACAAAATGTGTAACATTTTTCATAAAACACCCAAGCCGTGTGAAGTTACGAGTCTGCGTAGCAGGCATCCTTGCCCTGCAGATTACGTTGTTCGATTTGTAATGAATTCATACATTTGAAGTTGCCTTCGGGCCTCTCATTAGACTTAGGGGTGTTTATTACAGGAAATACTGCCGGTATCATTTAAGGAGTAAGGAGGCTGGGCAATTTGATTAGAAATGTTGACAGTTGAGGTGTGTAAAACAATGCCCCTCGCTCCCATTTCCCAACGTCACTATTAGGAGCCTTCATTTTTTACGACTTCTTGAAAGCCCTTCCCTGACCCGCAGAGATGGGGGTGCCTGGAGGAAGCTTTCTGGGGGGAGGACCGCACGTGCAGAGGGCGTGAGCCGTTCCCAACACCCCGACGCCATTTCCCAGGCAAGCCGATTACCCCCAAATCGGTAATCACGTGCCGCCGCGGAGAAAACAGGGAGACAGCCTCGTCCTCTAGACCATACGCAGACCCTGCCTGCCGGGTGGCAGCCACCGCGCCTCCACTCTGCTCCTCAGACGCCCCAGGCCCTCACAGAATTTTTAAATTAATGTCTGTCGTGTCATCGGATGGGCAGGTCTCATACATTTAAATTTACACCTCATGAAAATTCTTATGAACTAAATTCTCCCCTCACTGCTCGCAGGTCAAGAATCGATGAATAGTCAATTTCTTTTTCAGTCAAAATTAAGCAAATCATAAAAAATGGCATAATTTCCAGCACTGCAGATTAGATTTAGGGGGCAATATCTGCCACGTATGAAAAACAGGACTCATTCTATGTCGCACTGAAGTCATTTTCTTGGCAGTGGTCTGACTCCACCCCGTCAGCCTCACCGGCTTCGGTGAGTTCACTACAACAGTTCACCAACACCTCAGTGTGAGAACGGTCATGGCAGGTCCCCATCTCGAGACCCCGGGACGTGAGGAGCTGGGGGGCACCCGGGCGGGCCTGGACCCCCGGGGGGCCCAGCAGGCTCTCCCCTGCCCCAGGGCTCAGGTGTGGGGGGCTTGCCAGACACCAAACAGGAGCCATGGACGTGGGGTGTTGGACC
>PVKE010013450.1:0-29805 GCA_004027555.1 Craseonycteris thonglongyai | reverse complement strand
CCGTGTCCGAGGCCCCGCCCCCACGCGCCTGCGGGATGATGCCCTGCTGGTCCTTCTCCTGCTTGCCCATCATGGTGTAGGACTTGCCGGCCCCGGTCTGGCCGTAGGCAAAGATGCAGACGTTGTAGCCCTCGAAGGCGTGCTGCAGCATCTCCTCGCCGATGTCCCTGTACACCTGCTTCTGGGACGCGTAGTTCATGTCCTCGGGCTGCGGACAAGAGGGGCTGCAGCTGCAGGCGGCCGGGCGCTCCCGGAGGGCCCCCCTCACGCCCAGGGCCTGGGGGGCACCAGGGCCAGCACACGGGGCGCGACACCTGCCCCGCAGCCCACTCGCTCGCTGGGTCCTGGGAGAGGGGACCTCCCGCCTGGGGGAAGTAGAGGCTGAGGTCCCGCATGGAGGGCAAGTCAGAGCGACCCGCTGGTTTCGGGGAGTCTGGGAGGGGAGACGTGGGTGGGCGGATGGCTGTGCGGTTTGGACTCCAGCAAAGTGCCACCAGGAGCTGATGGCCCCTGGCCTCAGCTGGGACAGTGTGTGTCACACACAGATGACTTAGGAAAGCAAGCCCCTCCCCCCCACCTCCCACAGGGCCCTGAGGGGAGAAGGGTGGTCACCCCTCCACTTAGGGAGCAACATGCAGATCAGAGAGGCCGAGGGACGGTCCGAGGGCCACACAGCAAGAGGGCCAAGCAGCCCCTGCACAGCTACGGCCCACCTCCCTGGACCCCCGGCTGGGGCTTACCGAGGTGTGCGACCAGTAGGAGTAGTCGAAACTGAAGCTTTTGGGGGTCTCCTTAGGCTGTTTGGGGTTCACAATGGCTGCGGGGATGGGGAAGAGGCAGGGTAGTTAGTGCTGTACTGGGCGGGGCCAAAGGGCACATCAACCACGCCCACCAGAAAGGGACCACCCCCCCAGGCAATGAGGCGGGTCTTCAGAGGCCTCTGGCCACAGACAAGCGCGGCTCCCCCCTGGGAGGGGGCCCCAATTCCAGGCAGACAGCCCACTCTGCACCCTCTGTCTGTGGACCCTGCGGCCCACGGAACGGGTCCCTCCTGCAAACGCTGGGTCGGACCCCCGCTCCCGCTGCTCGTCCACACCCGGCTCAGCCCCTCAGCCGCTCAGTCTCTGTGCATCCGCGCTGCACGCACAGCCCTGGAAGCATCCAGAAGGCCGGGGCACCCATCACAGCCTGTCTGTGCACCATGTGCTTGGGGCACGCGGCTGTCCCATCGCAGGGGCAGCAGGGCTCATTCCTGCACTCTGGGCACTCGCGGGGAACCTTGCGGGGGTCTTGGGGTCTCCACGGGGCTGCCCGCCTCCCGAGCTCCGCCCCTCCTTTTGGGCCCCGCCCCTCCTTTCGGGCCCTGCCCCACCTCCCAGGCCCCGCCCCTCCTTTTGGGCCCCGCCCCTCCTCCTGGGCCCCGCCCCTCCTTTTGGGCCCCGCCTCCCAGGCCCCCGCCCCTCCTTTGGGTCCCGCCCCGTCTCCCAGGCCCCGCCCCGCCTCCCGGGCCCCGCCCCTCCGTTTAGGCCCCGCCCCGCCTCCCGGAATGCCCTAGCACCCAAGCAGGAAAGTGGCCACGTGCGCACGATGACGTCCTTGCCCACCACCAGCGCCCGCTCAGGGTCCCAGGAGACCCCACCCGGGCCCGCAAGTGCCCGGACCCAGCAGGGAGCGTGTCCTTGGGGTCCCGCCCATCAGGCCGCCCTGCCCACTGCCGCCAGCTGAACCCAGACACGACCCGGAGGCCCCCGGAGGCCCCGCCCACTGGGTGCAGACCCACCAGGAACTCGGACGGATCCGGGCTGCGTGAGCCCAGCGCCCCTCCCTTGGGAGGCCCCCCTCCAAACCTGGTGCATAACAGACAGGTGGGGTGCAGGGAGCAGGGCACATGGGGATGGGCAAGGCCAGCCAGCATCCCACCCTGAGGACGAGGGCACGGGGTGGAGCTGACGCCTCTGACGACAGCGGCTGCACAGGGCCCCGAAGTGCCAGCTGCCCCGCTCAGCCCTGACGGAGACGCACCGGGATCCTGGTCCCACGTCCCCGGGAGCTGGGCAGGCCCTTCGCCAAATGCTGGGCACCCAAAAGAAGCCCCCAGAGCTGCCCTGTTAGAAGCCAGGGCCCTGGCTGCCCCGTGCAGTGAGGATGGGCAGGGTGCCCCTCAGCCTGTGAGCTCTGCCCACTCGTCCTCCCGCAATGCAGTTCCCTGCAGGCATTTGCGATAAAAGAAAGAGCCAAGGGAAGGCTGGGAGGTGTCTCCTCTCTCCCCCCTGCAAGGGTCAGGATCCTCTGGCTGAAGACCCCTCCAGGCTGAAGACCCCTTGGGGCATGCCTGTCTTTCTGAGCTTCTCTAAATTGCCATTCCCGCTCCTCTCGCTTCCTACTCATCATGTTGACTCCGGGCCTCCCACTTTGCAGAAGGTTCTGAAATGGCTTAAAGTAGAAACAAAGCCAAAGAACAAAGGAAAACAATGTATGAGCCTAGGGCAGCGGACATCGGCGAGGAATCAGTCACCTTGAGCACTGGGTTGAACCGTGTCCCCCCAAATTCACATCCCCCTGAACCTCAGATGGTGGCCTGGTTTGTAGACGCGATTAGCTGTTAAGATGAGGCCACACTAGCCCTAAGCTGGGCCCCGAAGCCGGGGATCCAAGTCCCCACAAGTCCACACAGACACAGCTCAACAGCCCTGCGGCTCCCGGAGGTCGGGCGCTGGCCTCCAGAGCTCTGAGACAACCCGGGCACGTTGTTCTCGGCCACACGGTGTGTGGTCACCTGCTACCGCAGCCCCAGGCGACCAACACACACGGAGGACAAGGAGGCAGCGGCCCCAGCGGCCCGTACTCACTGGTGGTGCTTCCAGACATCTGGATGATGCACTTGGAGTCGCGGCTCATCTCCCGGGAATTGAAGGGGCGGACACGCACAGCCACCTTCACTGAGGCGCCCGCCATCTCTGCAGCCTTGGACGGTCACTCCCGGCGGTGGCAATGCGGGAGACACCTAGGAGGAACGGCAGATGGAAATGGGAAACCGCAGCCTCAACGGTGGGTGTTTCTGGTCGGCGAGCGAGCGCCCTCTAAGTGACCTCTAAGTGGAAGCCCTCTAAGTGACACCCACTGAGGTACCACCCACAGGGACGAGAACTGGGGGAGGGGGAGGGGACTGAGGAGCAGCGTGACCTTTAGGGAGGAAAGCAAGGCCGGTACAGCTGGACCCCCGACCAGAAAAAAGCCACTTTGCTCTGTGGGACCCAGAAAGCCTCCAGCCGATGAATGAATAATTAAAAGGCACCTGTGTGGTGGGCAAACACTGGTGTGTGTGAAGACAAACACCATTGTGCTCATCAGCACTCATATTTCTCAACGGATAGGGCAGAAAAGGTGGTGAGAGATTTCCACGTCTGGCAATAGGATGGGGAGACACTTCCCCGACCCCCATCAGCGTCAGCCGGGCAGCAAATGTCGGAATAAAACAAGAGGCCTCCGGGGAAGGAGATGCCGATGTTGAGCGGCAGCCCCGCCACCTGCCCGCCCCCCAAACAGGACGCCAGAAATGCAGAGAGCAGGTGTCACCTTCCCGATGGAAGAGGGGACGCATGGCCTCAAACACACGCAGGTCAGGACTGGAACCAACTCGCCTCCAAAGCCACAAGCCCGCTAAAGCGCAAGGCTGGGGAACAGCCGCCACAGGGACACGGGGAATCGGTCTGAATGACTCTCCACGTGGAGCTGAGAATGTGCAGCCACGAACCCGCCCTCCCGAAGGCTGGCTTCCCCTGGCTCACCCCTGCATGACCGGCAGGCCCGGTGGGGAAACCACAGAGCAGGGCTCAGGGGTCGCCCCCAAAGCCCCAGGCAGAGCAAACACAAATCGTCCAGGGAAACGGCTTCCTCCCGCTGGGTCCCCAACAGCCCCGCAGCCGAGGCTCACAGCCAAACGTGACCAAACACAGGGGCATCGATTCACACGAGCAAGGGGCGGCGGGCGGGATGCGGGGCCAGAATCAGATCAAGGACTTCAGCGACTGGAATGGACAGAGACAGGTTATAAAAGAAGTCGGCTTGAAACGTTCACAGAAATAAGCAGGGAGGGGAAATCATGGGGGGAAATGTGTGGGTGGGTGGGGGCTGGGAGGAACCAAGCAGAACTTTGGGAAATAAAAACGGAGTGATTTAAATTTTAAAGCTGAGCGGGCATGTTCATTAGTCAATTAAATGGAGCTGAACAAAGAATTAATGAACTGGAGCACATGTCGTAAAAAAAAGTTACCCAGAATGCTCCCAGAGGCAAAACGATGAAAACATAAAACCGAGGTTAAGAATCATGCTGCGTTGGGGAAGCTGGGAGGGCTCAGCTGGTAAAGAGCTCGCTTTGAAGCCCCGGGGACCGAGGATCGAGTCCCGGCCCCTGTGGACCCACATGCTGAACTGGGGTGTGGCCCCCAGTTCAGTTCTTGCCGGGACCTATGCGGGAGGCTCCCGGCCCAGTTCCTGCCCTGCATAGCCCTGTGCCCACCTGTGGAGTGAAACTATATGGAAAAGTAATGCTGTCGACTATGGAGACTGCTCTGGGCCCTCCCGCTTCTCTCTGTCTCTCTCTGTCAAACACCAATAAAATAAATCTTAAAAAAAAACAAGAATCACGCCGCGTGGAAGAAGTCGCTCATCTATTGGCCTAGCGGGAATTCTGACACACTTCTCACTAACTCACAGATCCAGGAGACACATAACCAACGGGGGCGTAAAAGGCTGAACATGATTGTGAACCAGTGAACATACGTGTGCTCTTGTTCTCAAGTTAGCGAAACACACTCTTTTCAGACACGGACGGACCACTGACAATATTTTACCATCTAGTAAGGCCACAAGGCAACGCCTAACAAGTTGCAGGCTGTATCAAATGGACCGTGCAACTGGACAATTCAGTTAAAAATCAGTAAAAGATGATTACAAACCCATATGCTTAGGAATTTAAAAATAAACGTCTACATAAGTAATCCACTAAAGAAGATGTCGGGCTGGAGATACAAATAAGCTTGGTAGTGAATGACTGTGAACACACGCCTGGCGCTTCTGGAAGGGACCCCACGTGACCTCCCTCTGTGAGCGACAACTAGCACAATGGCCAATACATAAGAAAACAAGTGCTTTCAGACACTGTACAACAGGCAGAACAAGACTGTGGTCGCAAGGGGAGCCCTGCCCTCCCTCCAAACCTCAGCAGCTTTGATGAGCTGAGGCTGCGGCGGTCGACGTTCGGGGAGGTTGAGGCAGCTGGAAGTTGTAGGTCAGCATTCTGGGGAGAGTGGCCCAGGAACAGAGCTCCCGCCTGAAACTGGCACAGGGAACCCCTGGGGCCAGACAAAGGAGACCAAGCATAAGCCTCCAAAGCTCTCGGGGGTAAGAAGTGAACCTGGCCGCTACCAGGCAGAAGGGAGTGCCCTCTCGATTCTCCTCCCCAGACGAGCAGTAGGCACTCCGAAGAAACCATCCTGTGGGGACGTGCTTCACCCCGGAGTGGGGTCACTTCTAGGGGAACTCCAGCAAAGCTCAAAACCAGGCCTGGAAGGACCCAGTTATGTGCACACCATCTGCTTCTCGACCCAGAAATCACCAGGATCCACAGGCACATGCTTGCATCAGGGGGAAGGATCGGCATGGTTGCTAGAAACCTGCCGTGTGGGTGCACTCTGGAGACAAGGAGCTGAAAACACCTCTCTAAGGTAGCGCTTCCAAACTAGCCCAAACGATGAAGTGCCGTTATAGGAACAAGTGTCGCCCCTGGGGCTGCAAAGTGAGCACTTAACCTGTTGAGCCATCTTGGCTTCCCCCCAAAAAATGTTTTTCTTACTGTGACAACAGACGTTGTTAGAGTCCATGCTGGGCCACACCCCTAGACACCCCAGAAGGGTGAGGGGGGTCCTAGATGACCAGGCACGCTGCTTATTTTGGGGGCCCCATGAGGTGCAGGCCGGTGCAGGCCAGGGAACCCCATAACAGTGACGGACATGGGGCCCGTGACCTCAGGCCCCTAATAACCTTTCTGGTGGGCACAGGTGGAGCCAGAAGCCACCCCAGGGGGCTGACATAACTTTGGGGTGCTCGGGGGCTCTGAGGACCCAGCAGAACACAGGAGTGGGGCTGGAAAAGGCACCTTGGGTGCAGTCTGTCTGCAGAACAACCACCTCCCCCCCACCCCTCCCTCAGAGGCCTGGGGCTGCCAATCCCCCCGGCCAGTGGCTGAAGGCTCCACTTCACAGAAACGGAAGAAAACATCTGACCATGTTCAGCGTGTGCTGGCACGGGGGCACAGCTGGGCAGCCAGCGCCCACCCCTTCTCCTGAAGCAAAGCCGACCCATGCCCACCCTCCAGTCAGAACTCCGCCCACCCCCAGACCCCGGGAAACCACCCAACGGGGACCCCCTAACATGAATGGACCAGCAGGCCTTCCACTGGCAGAAGGGCACAAAGCTTCAACGCAGAAGACCAGAGTCGACCAGCAAAAAACCCGCCCTGTGGGAACGAGAGAGAGACCCGGGAGCAGAAGCAAAAACAGGCAAACGACCGCACACCTCTCGTACTCAGACCGTTCAAGGAGACACTACCTTTTCAAAACAAGAACAGGATGCTATGAAACAGGAACAGACACAGGAGGAGGGAGCTCTGGGAGATGCACAGGGTGAACGCTGAAACCTGGCATCCCAGAGAAGAACCCCGGCATGAGGCCTGCAGGTGGTCGGCAACAACGAAGGACTTCAAGGAAGAAAACCAGGGAGAGAGGGGCCGGGCAGGTGCACGGATGGGGAGAGCCCTGCCCGCCTTCCGTTGAAAACCCAACCAGCACCGTT
Organism: Craseonycteris thonglongyai; assembly: GCA_004027555.1. NCBI lineage: Eukaryota > Metazoa > Chordata > Mammalia > Chiroptera > Craseonycteridae > Craseonycteris > Craseonycteris thonglongyai. The sequence continues at coordinate 22,953 of PVKE010013450.1, read as the reverse complement.
CAGAAGCAAAACCCACAAACCACCAAGCCGCTATGAGCCCACAGCCAGGACCCCGCCCACAGCCAGGCCCCGCCCACAGCCCAGGCCCCCTCCCATAGCCAGGACCCCGCCCACAGCCAGGACCCCGCCCACAGCCAGGACCCCGCCCACAGCCCAGGCCCCCTCCCATAGCCAGGCCCCGCCCACAGCCCAGGACCCCGCCCATAGCCAGGACCCCTCCCATAGCCAGGACCCCACCCACAGCCAGGACCCCTCCCATAGCCAGGACCCCAACCACAGCCCAGGACCCTGCCCATAGCCCGGACCCCGCCCACAGCCCAGGACTTGATGCCCTTCTGGGAAGTTCTATGAGGATGTGCTCCAGCGAAACAAGACAGGAAACCAAGAAAGCAGCAGCTCTGGGGTCCAGACACAGACTCCAACCCCAGGGATGTGGTGAGCAGCAGGTGACAGGCAGGGGACAGGCAGGGGACAGGCAGGGGACAGGCAGGAGGGAGACGGCTTCCAGGGCTGGGGGTGCGGGGAAGAGAGAGCTGGGGAAAGGTGAGGACGGAAGAAATGCACGCCCCACAAGAAAAAGACAGCTGGGACCAAGGGGAAGGACCCCGTGGGTGCCCCACCCGAGTGAGACCCTAAAGCAGGAGGGGTGCACTCAGCCCCCCGCCTCCTCTCTGGTCTGCCGCCCTCCCAGGCACCGGGCACCCAGGGGCACAGAGGGGCCCTGACCCCAGAAGCAGGCGGGATGACACAGGAGCGGAGTAAGCCCCCTGCCCCGTGACGGCCTCTCAGGGGCCTGGTCCCCACCGACCCTCCGCCTTGGGCAGGGACAGTCCAACCCTGCCTGTCACCACCCGGGGTTGAGCTGATGACAGAGGGCGGAGGAAACGGAAGCCCACCCGAGCGTCCCTGGCAGGGCTGAGGGCGGGACGCAGGACGAGACACCCCTCCTGGGCACGCTGGCCGCCCCCCGAGGGCTGGGCTCACGGGCAAGGGGTCTGCGGAGAGGGGGCATTTCAGGAGACCCAGAGGACGGGGGCACCCGCCTCAGGACCGGCAGGCTAGACGGGGGGCACCCAGAGGGCCCCACCTGACAGGAGGCAGCGGCTGGCCCTGGGCCCCTGGCGTGTGGGCGATTTAGGCTAAAGCCACGGGCTCAGCAGCGACTGGGCGTTTGCTGGGAGCCGAGTGCAGAGGTGTTTGAGGGGGTGGCCGGGCAGGAAGCACCAGAAGGGCAGCCCCTGGGGAGCCCCAGGAAGCGGCCAGGGCCCCCCTGACACCCCTTCTGAGCCCTGTCTCAAGTCTGGAGGTCCCCGTCTCCCTCGTGGGGTCTCGGGGGCATCGGTGAGGGGCTCCCGTGATGTGCACAGTGCAGCCCGCACCTTCATGCCTCCAACCTCCAGCGGGGGTGCGTGATACCCTGGGGTGCTCCCAGTGGGCTTCGGGGGGGGGGCCTGGGGATCTCACGTGGGGGTGCCCCAGCTGGGGCACATGTGCATGTGTGTGTACGTGAACCTGTGTGGGGTGAACGTGTCACAGGACGTGAGTGTGTGCAGTGAGCTGAGTGTGCAACTGTGTGTGTGAGGGGGATAAGAACAGGGAGCTGGGCAGCAGGGTCCAGGCGTGCCCTCCTCAGACCCCGGATCCTAGGGTGCGGCTGAGGTCTGAGCAGAGTGGGGCGCTCAGGGGGCTCTGCCCTCCCCGCAGAGGTGGGGGTGCCAGAGCTAGAAGGGGGGCTTTCCACAGGGCTGGGGCTCACGGAGTTAAATCTGGGGGAGTCAGGGCTAGGACGGGGTGTACCGCAGGGCTGGGGCTCATGGGGTTAAATCTGGGGGAGCAAGCTGCAGAGGTGTGTGTGGGGAACCGGGGTTCAGCCCCACAGACCAGGGAGAAGGCTGGTGCAGGTGGTGTGGGGGGGCCCACAGCCTCCCCTGACTGCTGACCTTGACTGTGCCCTCCACCCTTCCAGTGCCCTTTCCCGGGTCCCGGGGGCACTGAGCTGGGGTTCTGGGGGTGCCAGGATCAGGTGGACATCACAGCACAGGCCCGGCCGGTCCCCTGGCCCCAGCCCGGGAGGGGAGGCCCGGTGGCCAGAGGCTGCTCAGCTGACAGAACGGACACGGATTGGAGGACATCGCAGGCCCCCCGCCTGGCTGTGGCAGGACACCCCCAAACCAAGGGGTGTGGTCCCAACAGTTCTCAGAGACGCCCCTGGGTCCGAAGGGGACAGGACAGTGATGGTGACACATGGGGAGCCTGGTCCTGGGCCTGAGGACGCTCAACAGGACTGGGCAGGAGGGCAGCTGCGCTCATCCTGGGGGTCGCTAGCTGCCGAGTGACCCCTCGCCGCACCCCCGGGGGGCAGCTGGAAGCGCAGGGTCTCAGGGGGTGTGGGGCTGGGCGGTTGGTCCAGAGCTGGGGCCTCTCCACAGCCCCACCCCCACCCCAGGTACCAGGACCCCCTCAGAACACCCCCCCACCTGCCACTCCCAGCTGGCCTGCCCGGCTCGCCAATGCGAGCTGAGGGGGCCCCCAGCCCCCCACATCTCTGTCCCCCAAATCCCTGTCCCTCCTCCAACCTCCACTGAACCCCCGGGAGGACTTCACACTGCTTCCCAAGGGCACGGTCAGCCCCGTACAGCACTGAGGGGGGCATGGCTGGGGGCTGGGCCCCCTCCATCCTGGGGTCTCTGCTCTGGGCTTTGGGTGGAGCCTGTCCCCTGGGGGCGGGGGTCACACGCGTGCCCTTCCCGGCGGGGCCCTCCCCGGGAGCCTCGGGTTGGGGGGCCCTGACCCCAGCCTCTCTGCTCCGTGGGCCGCACCCCACGTTCTGCCCGCGCTCAGCCTGCAGCGCGGACACGGCGCCCCACGTTCCCAACCTGGCTGCCCGCCCCCCACAGCCCCCGCGAAGGCAGGTGGCCAAGCGCACCTGCAACACGGCCGCCACAGGTACAGCCCCCCACCCCGAACCCCCCAACCCGGAGCTGCCTCCCCAAGCCAGGGGCGGGGGGCACGCGGCCCCAGCCGCGCCCAGGGTCGCTGGTGCAGGAGGGGGCCTCCGGCCTGCGCCCCCGGGGCCCGGAGCGGCCCCCGCGCGCCCTGCTCCCCGCAGCCCCGTGCCGCGGGCACCGCCCGGCGGGCCCCCCGGGAGGCCGCCCCTCCCCCCGCCCGTGGGCGCGCCGGGGAGACGTCGCGCGCGCGCCCGGCCGGCCCATGACTTGCATTCCCTCCGCCCCCGCGCCCACCCGGCCGGCTGCGGACCCCGCGAGCACCAGGCCTGCGCGCCGGTTTCGGGGGGCATCAGACCCCACAGCGCGTCTCCCTGACACCCGTGCGCCGCAGCGCCCGCCCCGCCGGCCGCCGGGCCGCACCTGTTACCGGGGCCCCGGCTGCGTGACGCAGGGGCCTGGTCCGTGGGCGGCCCCTCCGGAGCCGGGGCCTCGGGGAGGGAGACGGGGGGCCGGGGTGCGGGCGATGGGCGGCCCCCAGGTGCGCACTTAGCTTCGCGCCCTCCCCCACCTCGGGGACCGGGGCGGTCGCCCGGGCCCGGGCGCTGCAGCCACCGCCCTGCCAGGTGCCCCGAGGCGCATCCCCCGGTCCCCGCCGCGTCCCTGCTTGGCGGCCGCGCTGCAGGGCGGGGGGGGGGGGGGGGGGGGGGGGGGGAGCGCGTCTCCAGATGCGTCCGGGGCGCGCAGTGCGCGCTCCCTGGCGACCCCCGCGCGCCCCGCTGCAGGGGGGGGGGGAGCGCGTCTCCAGATGCGTCCGGGGCGCGCAGTGCGCGCTCCCTGGCGACCCCCGTGCGCCCCGCTGCAGGGTGGGGGAGGGAGGGCGTCTCCAGATGCGTCCGGGGCGCGCTCCCTGGCGACCCCCGCGCGCCCCCGCGGAGGGCCCCGCTGCAGGGGGGGGGGGGAGCGCGTCTCCAGATGCGTCCGGGGCGCGCAGTGCGCGCTCCCTGGCGACCCCCGCGCGCCCCGCTGCAGGGTGGGGGAGGGAGGGCGTCTCCAGATGCGTCCGGGGCGCGCAGTGCGCGCTCCCTGGCGCCCCCCGCGCGCCCCCGCGGAGGGCCCCGCTGCATCAGGGGCGCGGCCGGGAGCCTCCGCCGCGGGCCCGGCCGGCCGCGAACGCACGGCGACGGCCCTGCATCTGCCCCATTGTTCTCGGCGGGCGCGGGCGCACGAGGCCCGGCGGGCGGCCGCCTTACCTCTCCGGCGTCACCGGCGGCGGCTGGGCAGGGGCGCGGGTCCCCGAGCCCCGATCGGCCGCTGCTGCTGCTGCCGCCGCCGCCGCGCTGAGCGCTGTGACGGCGGCACCGCGTGACGGCTGCGCGCCCCCGGCCCGGCCCGCCCCGCGCTTCTCCCGCCGCGCTGGTTGGTTGCGCGCGGGCCCGGCCACCAGCTGGCGCGTCTCGCGGGGACGGGGCGCCGGTGGCGCTGGAGCCGGAGGGGGCTGCGGGCCGCCGTGACATCACCGCTGACGCCGCGGCGCGCGCGGTGCGGAGCTGCGGGCCGGACCGCCGGGCTTGGGGGCGCAGCCCCCGCTGGGGAGAGGCCCCGGCGGCGCCCAAAGCCGGGGACCCCCACCCTCCCCAACTTGCCCACGCACCGGGCCCTCCGAGCAGCACCATGAGCTCCGCACCTGCCCCCACGCGCGAGGCCGCGGAGGGACAAGGGCCGGCGGTCCCCATCCCGCCCCCTGGGCAGAGGTGACCCGAGCAGGGCGCACAGCACAGCCCGCAGGACCGCGCAGCGCCCCGGACCTGCTGCCTGCTCCCCGCGGGGCCGGGGCGCGTGGGGCCCCCCACCCTCAGCCCGGCCCACCTCGCCGGGTCTGGCGCCCCCGCTACCCTCGCACCCTGTCTCTCCAGCCGAGCTGCCCGGGACCCCCCAGGCCCACGCTGCCCGGGGGGCACACGGGCAAACCCCCGGCCTCATCGGTGCCCCGGCTGCGCCCCCCTGTGTGCGCGCCACCCGCCTCCACCCGCCACCCGCGCCAAGCAGACCACCCACCGGCGCTGCGGCGGGTGCGGTGACGTCAGGCCACCAGGAAAGCAGGGCCCGGCCCGGCCCAGCAGCCTGGCACCCTCAGCACCTTCCCGGCCCAGCCCCGCGGCAGGTGCCGGCTCTGTCCCCCGCTCAGCGCGCACGGCCGGTCCGGGAAGCGGCGCTCCCCCCAAACAGCTGCCCCCCTGTCTCTCCTCTGCAACCACCTGCACCAAAGAGGAAACCCTTTTTCCTCCAAACTTCTGGTAGAAATAATAAAACCATCCGGGTGGAGGGGGCCTTAAATCGTTCCCACCCCCATCCCACTTAGTGATCTGCTCAAGTGCTCTCCATCTTGAGCCAAAATTCTCATTTTTCAGGTTTCTAAGAATGCACCCATTTCCTCCAGAGGATTGGTTAGCCTCTTTCTTCTTCTACCGATTGCTCCTGGACTTAGTTCTCCTTTCATTCTGTAGGTTATTTGCACTTTTTTAATATATTTTTATTTATTTATTTATTTTTATTGTGTTTGACAGAGAGAGAGAGAGAACTGAGCTGGGTTCAACACATGGGTCCACACGGGCTGGGGCCGGGATTCGATCCTCCGTCCCTGGGGCTGCAAAGTGAGCGCTTAACCCGCTGAGCCATCCCGGCTTCCCACATTTTTAATATTTTAAAACGTTTCAAAGGACCAACTTTCAGTTCTGCTGGTCGTCTCATCTTCGTGGTTTATATCTGTTTCTGTCCTTATCTGTTGTGACGTCCTTCCGTGCTTTGGATTTGATCCGCCGCTGCCTCTGAGCGAACCGCTCAGCTCGTTTATTTTTAAGCCTTCTGATGTTCGGATACATCTATTTAAAGGGCTCTGCAGCACTGCCTTAGCGAGGTCTCACAAGTGACGTTTCATTATCGTTCAGACCTAAACATTTCTTAATGTCCCTGAGAATCTCCCTTGCAACCCAGGGGTCATAAACCCCATGCGTTAGTTAAGAGTGTCATTTACTTTCCGATAGTGTTCCTTGTAGTACAGCCTTTTGTTACCAGCTTCTAATTTAATCGCAGTATTGTCTGAACAAAGTCTGTTCAGTCAGGATCCTGGCAGGAGGCAGGTGACACATGCAAATCGGGTCATCTGAGCTGTGTCTGATAAAAGGGACAGTTGACAAAGGTAGCAGGTAGGGAAGCCGCACGGCTGGGCGGCAATTTGGGCCGATGCAGAGCCGGTGGGGTTGCAGCTGGCGCCCCATGAGGAGGCGCCGGCGCCTCAAACCCCTGAACCCCGCCCCCTCCTCCCGGCCGAAGGCAGATAACGCAACTCCTGATGCGTCTGCATTTCTTGTTTTTTTTTTTAAAGATTTATTGTTTTTGACAGAGAGATACAGTGACAGACAGAAGTGGGAGCGCCCAGAACAGTCTCCATAGTTGCACATCATCCGTTTTTCCACATAGTTTCATTCCACAGGTGGGTGCGGGGCTGCACAGGGCAGGAACTGGGCCGGGGTCTCACCCTGGTGAGAACTGAACTGGGTGCACTCCCCAGTTCAGCATATGGGTCCACACGGGCCGGGGCCGGAATTCGATCCTCAGTCCCCGGGGCTGCAAAGTGAGCGCTTAACCCACTGAGCCATCCCGGCTTCCCCTGCTTCTGCATTTCTGTTATGATACTTATGAAATACAAAGTCTGATGATCGTGGGTCTTGGGGTGGAAGATACTCTGAAGCCTTGTATTCCCTAGAACACTTTCACTAAACTTCCAGTTTGGCCGGATGTGAAGTTCTAGGTGCAAAGTTTGTTTCCTCCGGTGTTTTACAAATATTACTTCGTGGTCTCCTTGTAGGCTGTCAAGAGGCCCAGCGCCCGCCAGGCTCCTGTTCCATGTTCTTCCTCTCGGGATGTTTCTAGAACTTTCTAACGGTGTTGGTTTTTCAGTATCTCTCCTGTTTGATCGTCGGTGAGCCTTTTTCAGTCTGAGTTTATTTTTCCTCAATTCTGGAAACTTGGTTCTCCGTTGATTTTGAAATATTTTCTCTGCCCTGTTGTGGCTCCTGGCGTCTGCCGGGGCCTCTACGCTCTGTAGCTCATGTCTTCACACTTTCTTGCTCTGCTTTCCCAGGGCCTTCTGGGTGGTGACAGGGTCCAGCGCCCCCTCCCGCCAAAGGCACTGGACTCACACTCACATCTCCACAGTTTCACCCCGAAACAGCACGTCCGCCTGTGTTCCCCACTGTTGGGCAACAGAAACTGAGCTGAGTACATGTAATGGTCACGCTGGCTTTCGTCCGCCATTCGTGACGCGGGAGGCATCCCATCCAGAGATTAGAAAGGGGAAGGTTTGTATAGACAAAAAGGAGGAAGAGGAAGGAACTTTCTAGCAAGGAGTGGATCCTGTCAGGGTTCGGTCACCCTGCTTGGGGTGCCGACCAGGAACCTCCAGGCTGACCGGTGAACGGCCACATGCCTGTGAGAGGCTGAGAGAGCCATTAGGTTGGGGATGAAGTCTTGCTTTGGTGAGGTGACTGAGCACAAGCGACTCCGTTTTGGTTCCGCGGCCTCATTTTCACAGCGGGTTCCGATTCCCTGTCTTCTGAGATGTGTGTCCGCATCTCCTCTCAACAGCGTGCTCACCCTGCTCACTGCGACTCACTGAGAATGTCTCCCTGCGTCACATTTCAAGTGCATCCCGTGTGTCTGTTACCGTGGAAGCCAAGGGCCTCACGCCTGTCTGGGCCCCAGTCGGCTCCTGGGAAGGCAGGTGGGAGGTGAAATTGTATTTTTGTTTTTTCTTTTTATGCATAAGGGAAACCCAGTACATTTGATGAGCTCAGAACCAAGGTCAAGGACTCTCCCCACTTCCTGCTGCCCTTCTTTCTTCTTTCTTCCCACAGGCAGAAAGTGATCAAACCCGTGTTTCAGAAACATGCACCACACAACAAGCCTTCCGGTGGGGGTGGGGAAGAGGCCAGCCTTGCAGGCTGGAGGGTGGGGTGGGCTAAAGGAGAAGCCACGCATAGCTTGCGATTTAAATAACAGTAAAACGATCCCATAGCATGACTAACTTCCCCTCTGGAAGGCGAGGATGGTTCCATATTGGAGACTCTACAATTTACCACTCCAGTAAGTCAGGACAAAAAGAAATAAGATGGCTTCAATACAGGCTACAAAGGTACGTGACCTAGGGACCGTCCATTTTCAGTTAAAAAAAAAATGACTGAACGCTTTGGGGAAAGATGGCTTTGTCCTCTACCCGAGTAAGCAGCAGCCCTGAGGGTCTCGGTGGATGGATCCAGTCAACAGGCAGCCGGGATCAGAGTCCAGCTTCATTCTCATTGGCTGTGTGACTCCAGGCAAGTCTGTCCTCTCTCCTGCAGATGGGCTCAGAACAGAGGTGGGGATTCACGTGTGAGGTGCTGAGCCCAGGGCTGGGTGCCGTAAGCCCTTACGCAGCAACGGTGCCCTTACCACGAGGCCGTGCACTACCGTCTTCGTCCTACTCAGAAGTATCAGCAGTTGCAATGACAGATGAGAAAGGAAGTGGAAGATCTGAAAAGGAGAGAACAACATCACAGATGACGGGATCATGGACCAAGAAATCTTAAGGGAAAAGCTACAGGAACAGGAAGTGAGGGGCAGGTGAGAAACGTTATCACTGAGAAGCCAACCGTTGCCATAACAACCAGGACCGGTTGCAGCGTGGACTGGAGGGTGCGGTCACAGTGGCACCGAGAGGAGTGAAGTGTCCACACGAATGAGAAGTCCTCGATGACAAACAAGTCACATCGAGAAACTGAATACCCACCAGAAAGAGTTAAATTAACGGAAAATCACTGCATATTCTTGGAAGAAGCAATACTGTAAACGGTCCAGTTTTCCCTAAATTAAAACCACACATTTTATACAATTAAAATACAAGTTCACATGGAAAACAAGCACTGGAGACGAATCAGGAAAATTGTTATAAGGGAGAGGAACGAAGAGGGCCGGCCCCTCAGGTGTGAAAACGTATTATGACATCCAAACCATTAGAAAGATGCCCGTGTGACAAAACAAACGCCTCCGAAGTTGGTGATAAAGACGCCATTTCACATAGTTTGAGAAGAGACGACGTACTGAGTGGGGAAGATAGAAGGTGGAATCCCACCCGACCGAGATGGCGACTGTCTGAGAGGAAACACTTCGCGCTGGACATGGGTGACCGTGGAGGCTGGGCCTGACATTGTGTGACCACCGCGGGGAAGAAAACCAGGCCGCGGATCCAGCGCAGCAGAAAAGCCGAGGGTGGAAGCCCCTGAACAGAAATTCCAGGAGGAATGGAGAGACACGGAAAGTGTAGTTGAAGAAGGAATATACTGGAAAACATCCGAATTTTCCAGAATTACAGATAGATAAATGCTCAGTGGGCAATCAGCACGAACCTGAACAGGAAAAATAAAACCCAATGCACAGAACACCATAGACGGGAGGGAAAGAGGGAGGGGAGGAGGGAGGGGAGGAGGGAGGGAAGAGACAGGTGAGCTGAACAGAAGCAACACCTGGGCGCTGGGGGCAGCGGGGGGATGTGAGGCTGGGCTGCCACCTGCTTGACTACCCAGGGCCCGTGCGGAGCTGGAGGGGAGCCCGGGAGGGGTGGGGGGGAGTCCGGGCTGACAGTGGGGGGATGGGGAGGAGGCTGCTCAGCCTCTGCCCCGCCCATGGTCTGCGGCCTCCGTGCCCCCTGCAACGCCGGGCATGGGCCCCTCCGTCCGCACCCACTGCCCGGACAGAGACCAGGCCAGGTAAGCCTGGGAAATGGGTCTGAGCATCTGCTGGGCATGAGGCCCCGCCCATAACGGTCCTGCCCTGGGAGGCCCCGCCCCCATGAGGCTTCTGTCCCTCCCCCATAAGAGGCCCCGCCCACAATGGCCCTGGGAGGCCCCGCCCCATAGGAGCTTTGGCCCCATAGGAAGCCCCGCCCACAATGGCCCCGCCCTTGGAGGCCCCGCCCTGACCCCATAAGAGGCCCCGCCCCAGGAGGCTTTTGCCCCATAGAAAGCCCCGCCCCACAGGAGGCCCCGCCCCAGGAGGCTTCTGCCCCATAGGAAGCCCCGCCCCCATAGGAGGCTCAGTCCGGGGAAGGTTCACTCTTGGAAGGCACCGCCCAGTTGCTGTGACAACCCTGGGGCAGCCCTCCTCCGGGCCCCTGTGCTGCCTGGCAACGCCGCTGCCATAGCAACAGGGGGCGTGTCCAGCCTGGTGCTAGGAGCCCGGCCGCGCTGCACCGGGGAGTCAGGCTGAGGCAGGGGGGCTCTGCAGAGCCCAGCGCCCGGACCCTGACGGGGGAGCCGCGCCCCCGGGAGCTCCGTGAGCATCGCTGGACGGCTCTCAGGGCTCCCAAGCCGCATTTTACTTGTGGGGAAACTGAGGCCAAGATGGGGAAAACGGGAAGCGCTGGCTCCAAGCCTACGCATTGGTGACTTGCTGGCCCGGTCGCGTCCCTTTCTGTGCATCTTTGCTCAGCCGCTAAGCAGGTCCCGGCCTCCAGGACCCTGTGCCCACAGGATCGCCTGGCCGGCCCGGGTCCCTGCTGGTCTGTAGGCGTGCCCTCCCCACTGCTCCCCTGCAGGCCTGGCCCATGCCGCCTCCCACCTTCGCTTCAGCTCCTGCGGCCTTTCCCTAAATGAGACTCCTCGGCTCCCCAAGCCCCAGGTGCCTCCTGCACATGGCCCTTCTGCCTCCACCACTGGGCGGAAACTCCCCGCCGCCTCAGTTCTCTATCCTCGGCGTCCCAGGTCCGCTTAGACGTGGGAACAGTGCCCTCCCTGGAGTCTGGGGAAGAGCAAACGAATGTGCCGTCAGGCAGTGTGTGAACCGGCAGGACCAGGCTGTCCGGGCCCCGTCCCGGGCAGGCCCCACATGTGCAGAGCATTCCGGAGCCTCAGCAGCCGTGCGGCAGGTTTCCTGCATGCCACGGGGCTGCCACGGTGGGACAGAGACCACCCACCCGCCCCCGGTCTGAGTGCTGGGGAAGGAGGCCCCACAGAGCGCCGGCCACTGGCCAGCAGATGCAGGGGGTCCGAGGCCCAGAGGCTTAACAGTGCCAGGGCTGGACCCAGAGCAGCCTGAGGCTGGGCAGGCCTGGCTGCAGCGGAGCACAGAGGGGCAGCAGGCACACAGCCCGCCAGCACCCGCTCCTGGGCCTCCCGGCACGTGTATTGTGACGCAGAAGTCGCAGCATGCTGGCTTTTGAGGAACTGAGCATGGCTCACCCGTGTGTACTTGCACAGGAAGCCACCAGGACCAGCCCCACTTTGTGGATGAAGAAACCAAGACTGACCGTCTTGCAGGCACCCGAGGTCAGTCCAGGCCGGACCCCCAGCGGGTCACTGTTTCCAGGATGCCAGTCGCTTCTCAGGGGCTGGGCAGCTTTGGGGGGTGGCAGGAAGCAGGCCTTTGGCAATGCTGGCCCACCCCTGGGGTGTGCAGGGCGGGACCCCCGCAGACTGGACGCCCGCCCTGCCTCTGTCACCCCTGCCCTCTCTGTCCTGGGAGGCTGGCCTCTCTGGGTCCTCAGCCCCGCCCTCCCCGAGTAAGTTGCCATCATCATCACGGTCACCAACGTCCCCAGGTGAGGCTGCCGGCCAGGGTCCTGCCGGAACCGTCTTGGTGATTTGTGGGCCCTTCTCCAAAGCCCCTGAGCACTGGTGTGATTTCAGTCAGGCCTGGGGCTCCTGGAATCTCAACACTATTCAAGGGAGCAACTATATAGGTCATCTTTCTCTGAGCCCAAGGGAAGAAAGGCCGTGAACAAAAACCTCACATGGTAGATTTAAAAAATGCGTTGGGTACCGGGAGCCACTCTTTCCCAGGGGCCCTTGCTTGCTATGGGGGGTTCGGCCAACCCCCAGAACTCACCGGGGTCCAGAAGGCGGCGGGTCACGGCCGGTGGTGGCCCTTGCTGGGGGTCCCTGCAATTGCCCGCCCCCTGCCCCACGCAGGCTGCAGCTTCTGTGAGACCCTCGGGCTAAGCGCCCGCACGCAAAATTCACATTCTCAGAGGCCTGTCGCGTCCACGTGTTCGGTGTCGGTAGCTTCCTGTTTGTGCTTCTCCCCCAGATTGATGCTTCTCTCTGCCTGCCGTTTCTCTAAGGATCCCGTCACTCGGGACCCCCGTGTGCAGACGGAGCCGCATGAAATTCCCGGCTCTCGGGGGTCTTCAGTTTGGCGTCATTCCCAGAAAACGCAGCTCACGGAAGGTGTCATTGCGACCTGGAGGTCAGAAGACGACACAGCAGAAGCAGAATTGGCAGCAGAAGTGGCTGGAATTCAGTCTTTCCTTAGATCTTGGCAGGAGAGAGGCTGACCTTGGATGACGTTTGGGGGTCAATGACTTTCTCGTCCCCCCCACCGCCGAGGACGCGTGAGGGAGCCAGGAGGCCCGTCCACACCCGACGATGTACTGCTTTCACAGAGAGCAGAGGGTCCGAGCAGCCACACTGAGCATCGCTTCCTGGGCGGACTCGGGCCTCCTCTGGGAGCCAGTCCCCCAGGCCAGGTGTCTCCACAGCCGCCCTGCCAAGTCTCAGGCCCATGTGGCCGCCAGAAGCACCCACCTGGCCGTCAGAACCACCTGCCTGGCCCCAGAACCGCCCACCTGGCCCCAGAACCGCCTGCCTGCCCATCAGAACCACCTGCCAGGCCATGAGAACCACCCGCCTGGCCCCAGAACCGCCCGCCTGGCCCCAGAACCACCCGCCTGGCCCCCAGAACCACCCGCCTGGCCCCCAGAACCGTCCGCCTGGCCCCCAGAACCACCCGCCTGGCCCCCAGAACCACCCGCCTACCCGTCAGAACCACCCGCCTGGCCGCCTGGACTTGATTCTGACAAGCTACCGTTGATCTGCGTTCCCACCAAAACGTGAGACCCCCGAGGGCCCATTAAAGAGGCATCCCAGCTGCACACCACGTGGGGGACCCGCTAGAATCGCAGCCAACACACATTTTCCGGACGGAAGACGTTTGTACCCGGACAGGCCATTCGACACGAAGGAGTCGCTTTAAGTTCCGTGATGACATCAGGGTTCCGCGAGGAGTCGTCCGTGTTCTGAGCTGCACGCGGGGAGGTTTGGGCGACGTGAAGTCCCGGTCTGCTTTACAACGCTGGCGAAAGGAGGCCAGTGAAAGTGGGGTTCGGGGGACCTGCTCAGGGAACAGCCCAACGGATGTGGGGGTGCATGAGGCTGGCGGTCGGACACAAGGCCTGCTCGGCTCGCATGTCCCCTTTGGAGAATGTCCGCCGTGACTCACACAGACGCCGCCAGACACTGCGGCGGCACCAGGGACCCGGGACGCTGTGACCGAACCAAGCAGGGTGCTGCCCCCCCGTCCTCCCACGAGAGCCCACGTCGCCTGTCACTCATGTATGTCCCCATGGACTCCAGCCGTGGGTCACTGTCACGATGCTTGTACCAGAGCTGTGCCCGCAGTGCCGGGGCCAGGAAGGTGGGCCTGCAGCCACCCAGACTGTGGGAGGAGCTGCTCCCCCACCCTCGCTGTGGGGGCCCACAGGTGGGGTCGGGGTCCCCGCCACCCCCGCCCAGCCTGCACCCCCCGGGAAGACCTGAGAGCTGCACTTGGAGGGAAGAGACTGGGAGGCTCCCAGCAGCCTCAGGCTGGCTGCTGGGTGTCCCTCTTCTCCGTGGGGAGAGCGCACGGGCCCCTCACGTCTGCCATCCAGGGCGAACGACCTTCCACCCCACACGCGCCCGCTCAGGATGCGCTGTCCTGGGGGCGCCTGGCCTCCTCAGGCTCCCTGCTGATGGCTGTCAGCCAGAAAGGCAGCTTCTTGGGCCCCTCCCAGACCTGCTGAGTCAGAAAGTCTGGGACCCTCTGTCCTCCAGACGCAGGTCGTCACCTCGCACCCCCGGTTCCTGGCTGACTCTGTCACCGCCGTCGCTGAATTCCGGGACTCTGGGGGGCTCTCGGGACAAACCCCAGTGGGCTCCCTTGCCCCTGACTGTGCCCAGCGAGGGGTGAATTCGGCCCAGCTGGGACCCAGGTGCCCCCCGGGGTCCAGGCCGTAGGGAAATTTGGACATAGCCTGGCCCGGGTGACCACTCGGCGGATGGAGGCGGGAGGCCCTGGGATGGGGGACAGCCCGGCCCACAGGCCTGGGCACCAGGGATGCGCTGCTCCGTCCCCACAGGGACACGGGGTCTCGTCATGCTTCCTCACGCCTCACGCCGCGTGGCCAGAGACAGGCCTTCCCGCCGGCTGCTTGGTGCCGGGGAGGGAGGGCGGGGGAGCCGCTGCTGCCGAATTCCCTGGCCGTGGTCCCTGCTTATGGTGACAGAGCTCAGGGCCACACCTGTGCCAGCCTCCCTGGGTCCCCCTGGGGCAGAGCCGGGGCTGGCCCATCACGTGCCCTGCACCCCGGGCACCCCGTGCCCAGAGCAAGCAGCCTCCAGCTGACGGGGGGTGTGTGTGCGGGGAGGCAGGGAGCTAACAGAGAGTGTCAAGGACACTGGCCTCGCGGCCACCTCTCACCAAACAGCTAACAAATACCTGGGACACGGTGTCTCCAAGTGGCCCTGCCCAGCAAAGCCCCGCTGCTGACTGCTCAGTCATGACCTGCAATGGGGTGTCAGGGCCAGACACCCCCCGAGACAAAGCGGCTTGTCACACCAGGCAGCCCAGGGTCCTGCGGCTCAGGCAGACGCGGCAAGTTTCAGGGCCACCCCCCCGCCGCCCGGACGTCACCACAGGCTGGCGTTAGCTGTGCGTTTAGCAGGAGCGAGCAGCTGGCAGAAGGGGCGAGGGTTCCCGGCATGGGAGGTGGCATTGCCTGGAGGGCCCAGGGGGCCGATGGCATGAACCCAGGGGGCGTGGCGGGTCACAGACACTGCTGTTGGCACGTTTCACGCCGATGATGAAAAGTTAGAAGTGAGATCTGAGGAAGGTGGACTCTTAGTGGCATCAAGTGACAGGGGGGACCTGTGGGTTCCGCCGCGGCCTGGAGCTGAGACAGTCCGAGGTCCTGCAGCCGGAGGGGAGGTGCGTGGGCCCCGGGTCCCCGTCTGGACTTCACACTCGTCCCAGACCCCGCAGGGCCCTGGCCAGGGCTGGGTGGGCAGGCTGGCCCTCACGGAGCTCTGTGACACTGGTCCTCGGTGACCAGGCGGGACTCCCTGGCCCACCTGGCCGGGACCCCGGGAGGCAGAGGTCTGTCACCTGCCCTGGTGCTCCCTGTGGTCAGTGGCCCCACAGCTCCCAATCGGCTAGTGGCCTGAGGAAACGCCTCCCTGGATTGCAACAGCTTTCCTCCCCGTTCCATTAGCACAGGACACCTTCCTGTGTGGGGACAGTGCACGCACACACTCCTGCACACACGCACACACGCACACAGGTCCCCGGTGTCCTGGGCTCCCCCTCCCCCATGTGCCGGCTGGGCACGCGGCACGGCGTGTGGTGGAGTCTGGCCTGAGGGGACAGGCAGCCAACAGACAGTGTGACCCGTGTGGCACCCAGGGTGGCAGGAGGGGGTTGAACTTGCCCAAACGCATCAGGAGGCTTTGGCCTGAGACGCACGATGAAGGTTTATTCAAGGGTCTTAGGGTTCACAGACCCGGTGCTCGGGGGCAGCAGCCAGGGTTCCGGAGAGAAAGGCGCCAGATCTGGTGGGAGCCCACGTCCTGCAGAACGTCCTGCCTCCCGGTCCCTGGGGGGCAGGGGGAGGCCTAGGGGGTGGTCGCCAGAGGACCGGGGGCCGGGACACAGGGCGTCATCACAGATGGCTGCCCGGAGGCCGGGTGCACGTCTAGAAGTGACACACACCACACGGATGTGCTGCGTGTGGGCTGGGACTCCAGCCGGTCCCCACGCCCTCAGGACACTCACAATCCCAGCCCCGGCAGTGAGGGTTCCATGGGGGGCCTCTGCTGAGCTGGGGGGCCAGTGAGTCCCCCTGGGAAGTGCCCCCCTGGGTCCTGGGGAGGGTGCTGCCTCCTCAGTCCCCTGTGACGCTCCCCTGGTCGTTAAAGCCCAGGCGTTGGGTCCCTAAGCACAGAGCAGGGAGGCCTGGCTGACCCCCTGTGCGGACCCCAGACGCACCGGGCAGGGCAGAGGCTTCTGCCGGCCCAGGACAGATGCTCTGCTGGATCCAGCACCTGCTTGCTGCTCCACCCACCTGTTGGCTCAGGGATGGGAGGGGGCGTCCCACGCACACGCCTGGGTGGCCCGTGTGAACGGCACACCTCAGGGCCTGCGGCATGGAGGGCAGAGGAAACACTTCCGGGAGGACCAGGAGCGGCCCTGTGGGTGTCCATACGCACCGCATACATATTTGCTAAGCGGAACCTGTGTATCTGCTGAGCCAGGGCCGGCTAATGGCGGTCCCGGGGCCAGATCTGGCCCACGGCCGGCTTTGCCAATAAGGTTTTATGGCCACGCCATGGGCGCTGCTTTTGCAGGGCAGCAGCAGGGTTAAGCGTGTGCCACCCCGTCTGTAAGGCCAGCCACGCCGGCGTGATTTGCTCTCTGGTCTCTGAGGAAACTCTGGGGGCTCTGGGCCCGGCAGAAGCTCCGGGCCTGGCAGAAGCTCCGGGTCTGGCAGAAGCTCTGGGTCTGGCAGAAGCTCTGGGCCGGGCACTGCCCCCCACAGCGGAGGAGGGGCCGGCCGGCCAGGGGTGGGGCGGGGGCTCCCGAGCTGCCGACTGTTTGTCGTTGACTGGACTCTGAGGGCCCCTCCTCCCCCGAAGAGGGTTCAACACCCGGGCTGCCCGGCCCGGACACGCAGGATAAGCATTAACGAGGGGTCAGGTCACGGCAACAGGCAGGCGGCAGGTGGAGCGCGCGCCCCCGGCCAAGCCTCACCTGGGACACATCCGTCCAGCGCGGGGCCGGCTGGGAAATGCTCCGGGCGCTGACCTTGGCCGGAGCGGCCCTGAGGCCGCAGGCGACAGGCTGGGCGAGGACCATGGCCTCTCGGCACCTGCTGGTGGACCCCCCCGAGGCCCTGCGCAAGCCCCTGTCGGTGCCCAGCCGGTTGCTGCTGGGGCCCGGCCCCTGCAACCTGGCACCCCGCGTCCTGGCGGCCGGGGGGCTGCAGATGATCGGCCACATGCACAAGGAGATGTACCAGGTGGGCCGTCGGGGGGCCACGTCCTCGCCGCGGGGAGGAGGCCAGGGCCCGGGGTCTGAGTGGCCTCCCTCCACCCCCAGATCATGGACGAGATCAAGCAGGGCATCCAGTATGTGTTCCAGACCCGGAACCCCCTCACGCTGGCCATCAGCGGCTCCGGCCACTGCGCCCTGGAGGCTGCCCTGGTGAACATCCTGGAGCCCGGCGACCCCTTCCTGGTCGGGGTCAACGGCATCTGGGGGCAGCGGGCGGCGGAAATCGGGGAGCGTGTCGGTAAGGGGCCGGGGGGTGGGGGTGGGGCCGCTCCACCCTCCCCGAGGCCCCCTCCCCCCTCGGGCAGTACGCCTGGTAGCCCCCACTTCAGCTCCCACCTCCACTTCCAGGGGCCCCAGGCTTGTCCCCCAGGGTGTGGGGACAACCGTTTCTGGAGCCCACGGGGTCCCCAGGCATCTCCTGCGCTTGGCCACAGGGCAGGGTCTCCCAACCCCAGAAACAGCCCCCTTTCTGGAGAACAAGGGCCTCCCTTCCACGGTCACATCTCGAGGGAGACAGACAGACAGCTGCTCAGGCGTGAGTCACGCGTCTGGAGACACCCACCCCCACGGCTCCCACTCAGCTCTGCCCACGGCCAGACGCCGTCTGATTAATGGACAACTTCTGTCGGTCAAGGGGGTCCTGACCCCTCACCTGGCCCCCTTTAGTCCACATACTGGTTTTCCGGGGAAGCCAGGGCTGGGCGGAGGTCAGGACCCGAGGGGAACCTCCGTACCCACAGCCCGGCCTGCACCCCCCACCAGGCCCCGGGCTGCCCTCCGAGGCGAGGATGATCCTGGGCCTGCTCCCCACCTGTGCGTGGCTCTGGCTCGATGTGCATGGAGGTGTGGGGGTCCCAGAGAAGGAGCAGCACAAGGGACCGTGTTCCCGGAGCCCCCAGCCCCACACGGGGGGCAGGGCCCTCACCCCTTCATTGCTTCCCTCGGGACTTCACCCTCTGCTGGCAGGTCCCTGACCCGCGGGTCAGACGGGGTGGCTCCCTGCTCACCGTGTGTCTGCCCCCAGGAGCCCGCGTGCACCCCATGAGCAAGGACCCCGGAGGCTACTACACAATGCAGGAGGTGGAGGAGGTAGGGGCGGGGGGCGCCGGCCGGGGGGCACGGGCAGCCAGGGGACCTGCCGCGGGAAGAGCGTTCCGACACCCGGGAGGTCTGACAGGGGAGGGGGATTGTGCCCAGCGTAGAAACTGAGTCAGGGACAGGGTGGCTGGAGGCAAGAGGTGGGGAGCAGGACGTGCCCTGACACTGGGGGTGTCAGCACCCCCTGTCGGGTGAGGTCATTCCCTCCAGCCCAGACGCTGGGGACTGAGCTGAGCTCACGGAGGCCCCAACGGGACAAGGCAGAGGCCGGGGCTGCCTTCCCGGGTCTCTGGAAGCAAGTCCCTCTCACCCCAAAGGGCCCCCCATGTGTGGGCCCAGCTCAGCACATGCACAGCCCGGCAAGGGGGTTCCCAGCTCGGCACACGCACAAATGGGGGGGCCTCCCTAACCCCAGGGGAGTGGGGGGCAGCCCTGCTGTCACCAGGAAAGGTCCTTCTGAGGCGTAAGGTGACCAGATTGTAACATTGATAAAGCAGGACACCATTGACCGGGGGTGGGGGGGTGGGGGGAGGGGGTTCCTGATTAAAAATTGGGTCTATCTCCCGCCATTCCCTAGCTTGTTGTGCATTCTTTCCAAAAATCGGGACTTTTTTAAAACGCCACAGGATGCGGGACAGATGGTTAAAAATCGGGACTGTCCCGCCCAAAGCGGGACGTCTTTCTGAGGGGCTGACCGGCCCCTCCTGGCTCCGCCCACAGCTGCCCCTCTGTCCCCTCAGGGCCTGGCCCAGCACAGGCCTGTGCTGCTGTTCCTGACCCAGGGGGAGTCGTCCAGCGGCATCCTGCAGCCCCTGGACGGCTACGGGGACCTCTGTCACAGGTGAGCCGCCCCCCAGGCGAGCCCCTCCCCCAGGATGCAGCCTGGGCTGTGACTCCCGCAGGCGCACCTGTCACCTGTGCCCAGGGTGCGGGCATCAGGCTGCTTTCTAGGAAAACGTGGGGGTGGAGGGGAGGCGGAGCTTCCGGCTGGGCTGCTCCGGACTCTTTCCTGAACCCAGGGTCAGAGGGGCAGCCGGCAGAGGGAGGCCCAGGCCCCTGCCGCCCGGCCCCCAGGCCTGAGTGCTTGGGGCCCCCAGCGCCCCCCAGGACCACAGGCCACCTGGACTGACCCTCACACGCCCCCGATGGCCGGAGCGGGGGTCCCGCGGCTCCTGCTGCAGAAGCAGAGCTGGTCCCGGGGTCTGAGAGTCGGGGGGCTGTGTGGGAGGTGGAAGTCTCCTCTGCTCCCAGGGGCTCCTGGCCCCTCCAGGACCCCGTGGGTGGGGGGCCGGCGTCTCTCTTGCTTCACTTTGCTGCCTCCCCGCCCCCTCCCCAGGTACAAGTGTCTGTTCCTGGTGGACTCCGTGGCATCCCTGGGCGGGGTCCCCCTGCACATGGACCAGCAAGGTAAGGGCATGCCCCCCACCCCCCAGCCAGCTCTGAGGGGGCAGGAGACCCCCGCCTGGGAGGTCACATCAGCCTGTGGGGTGGGGGGCCGTCTCCAAGGACCCCCCATGGGGGCGGGCAGACTCCATGAGCTAGTCAGCACCCCATGTTTCTGCGGGGCTGCCAGGCACAGATGTGGGGGGCAGGCTAGAGGAGGGATGCCCCCAGGGGTAGCATGTGGGGAGGAGCTCAGAGCTCCTGCAGGGGCTGGGAGAGATGTGCAGAGGGCTGGAGCCGGGTCCCAGCTGGGCCTCGGTTTCCCCTCTTCCCTGAGCCCCCGCAGCCTGGCACAGGCTGTGAGCACCCCTGCTGGGGTGGGCCAGCCCAGAGAAGCCTTCGGGGGCATTGGGGTGTGGGGGTTCATGGCTGTCCCTCAAACCAAGAGGAGGGTCCCGGGACACAGTGCAGGGCTGTCCTGAGATGCCACCCTGCGCCTCCCAGGAAAAGCTGCCTGCGACCCCAAGGTGGGGGGGGTCCCCCAGAGCATGATGCGAACCCAGGATGCCCCCACTCCCGCCCTCCTGGCTCCGCATAGGCCTCCTGGGGTCCCCCAGCTGTGGGGAGCGAGGCCGCTGTTTAGTCCCCATTGGCTATGAATACCCACCCTTACCCTCCGTGCCTGGAGACTCGGGGTCCTTCCCCTTCCAGGCTTCTAGAAACAAGCTGTCAGGAACACTTGTGGGTGCGACCCCCAGGGCCCCCAGGACAGGAGTCGTGAGCTGCGGCAGAGTTTGGGGAGCAAGCTCGGTCCCCAGGACGGGAGTCGTGAGCTGCAGCAGAGTTTGGGGGGCAAGCTCGGTCCCCAGGGCTGTCCCGGGTGACACAGCTGTAGGTTATGAGGGGTCCCCCCTCCCCCCAAACCGGGACTGCAGGGGGTGAGAGAAAACACCTCCACTTCCTCCTCTCCGCCCTGCTCCCCACTCACTCACACTCCCGACCCCAGAGGGTGGGTCTTCCCACACCAGCGACGCTGACCAGGTTGTGGGGCACAGGCTGGGTCCTGCGAGCAGGCCCCCCACATCCAGGCGCCAAGTGCATGCTGGGAACCCAGGTCTCCCAGAACGTCTGCTGACTGGCCAGGAATGACCCCTCCTCTCCTCAGGCATCGATGTCTTGTACTCGGGGGCACAGAAGATCCTCAACTCCCCTCCTGGCACCTCACTCATCTCCTTCAGTGACAAGGCCAAGTGAGTGACCCCTGGACCCCCAGCCCAGGGCTGGACGTGCAGTGAGGCCACAGGGCCCCCAGGAGGGAGGAGTGGAGCAGGGAGGGAGGGGCGCCTTGGGCTGTGCTCAGAGCCACCCCTAGGGGCCCGCCCCAGACGTGTGCCCACCCCCCATCCCTAACAGGGGCCCGCCCCAGACCTGTGCCCACCCCCCATCCCTAACAGGGGCCCGCCCCAGACGTGTGCCCACCCAGGCATGTGCCCCGCCCCGCACAGGGCCCTGCCCCCGCACAGGGCCCCGCCCCACACTGGGCTCCACCCCCATGGGACTCCACCCCACAGGGCCCCGCCCCCACAGGGCCCCGCCCCCGCACAGGGGCCCAATCCGCACAGGGCTCCACCCCACACAGGGCCCCACCTCCACACAGGGGCCCAATCTGCACAGGGCCCCGCCCCACACAGGGCCCCGCCTCCACACAGGGCTCCACTCCACAGGGCTCCACCCCCACAGGGCCCGCCCCCACAGGGCCCCGCCCCCGCACAGGGGCCCAATCCGCACAGGGCTCCACCCCACACAGGGCCCCGCCTCCACACAGGGGCCCAATCTGCACAGGGCCCCGCCCCACACAGGGCCCCGCCTCCACACAGGGCTCCACCCCCACAGGGCCCGCCCCCACAGGGCCCCGCCCCTGCACGGGGGCCCAATCCGCACAGGGCCCTGCTCACAGGGCCCCGCCCCCGCCTCAGGCACGCGCCCGCCCACACACGTGTGCGGAAGCCCTGGTTCTCCAAGCAGGTGGCCGGAGCGCAGTGAGGGCTGTGGGTGTGGGGCCCACGGTCGGTCCAGACCGGCCCCCAGAAGACGCCCCTCAGGGAGCCTGGGCTTGTGGGGGGGCGGGGCCTGGCATTCCAGAAGCCCCCGCTTCAAGCCAAGGACGGGGGCCCCGTGCAGCGCCCCTGCCGGCCGCCCCCAGCCCCCGACCCGTGCCTAGGAGCCGAGGCAGGGGCTGCGCCGTGGGGCGGGCGTGGTGCAGCCCCTACTGCCCCGCCTCACTGGCGTCCAGACCTGAGCCAGGCTGGGGAGGGCGGGGGGAGGCGGTGGGGACCACCCGGGCTGCAGCGCCGGGTGGCATTGGTGCCACTTACCGGGACAGAGGCCATTAGGGCCGAGAGCAGGAGTTCTGGGCGCACGGGCAGTCGGGCTGGGTCCGAGCCGGGGAGGAGGCTCAGGCCGCTCGGCCGAGGGGCTCACCCCCCCTGGGCCTGTGCTGGGGGTCCCCACCCCTCTGAGCCCCTTCAGTGACAGCCCCGCGGGCACTGCAGGCGGGCAGGTGCTCAGGCCGCTTCCTCCTCCCCAGGAACAAGATCTACGCGCGGAAGACGAAGCCCTACTCCTTCTACCTGGACATCAAGCTGCTGGCCAACTTCTGGGGCTGCGAGGACGAGCCCAGGATGTGAGGGTCCGGCAGGGCCGAGCCTCTCACCCCGCGGCCCCTCGGCGCGGGGTCCTCAGCCCCTCATCCTCCCGGCCTGGGGGCTGCGGTCGCCCCAGCTGCTGCCCCGTCCCCGCCGGTGTGGCTGGACCAAGCCCCTGTCCTGTCTTCCAGATACCACCACACCACGCCTGTCATCAGCTTGTACGGCCTGCGGGAGAGCCTGGCCCTCATCGCAGAGGAGGTGAGGAGGGGCCCCGGCTGGGGGGGCAGAGCCGGGCCCCAAACCTGGGGGCTCACAGGGGTTCTTCCCGGACCCAGAGCCCAGGCCAGGAGAGGAGCCCTCTCCAGCCTGAAGCTGTCCCCTGCGGGTCCCACCTGGTGCCCGCCTCCCACTCCCCACCCACCTGGTGCCCCTCTCCCACTCCCCACCCACCTGGTGCCCCCCTCCCACTCCCCACCCACCCGGCGACCCCTCCCCCACCCACCCGGCGCCCCCTCTCCGTAGGGTCTGGAGAACAGCTGGCGGAAGCACCGGGAGGCCACCACATACCTACAAGAGCGGCTGCAAGGGCTGGGCCTGCAACTCTTTGTGAAGGATCCTGTAAGGAATGCAGGGGGCAGGGGGCAGATGTCAGGTAGCAGGGGCAGGGGCAGGGGCAGGGAGCAGGGGCAGGTGTCAGGGTG
>PVKE010013449.1:0-36686 GCA_004027555.1 Craseonycteris thonglongyai | reverse complement strand
GTCAGGCAGTGAGATGCCCCCAGCTTTATCCTTCTTTCTTAGGATAGCTTTTGCGATTCGTGGTCTTTTGTGGTTCCATACAAATTTGATGATTTTTTTTATCTATTTCTTGAAAGAATGACTGTGGGATTTTGATGGGAATGGCATTGAATCTGTATATTGCTTTGGGGAGTATGGCCATTTTAACTATGTTAATTCTAAGGAAGTATTTTAAGAAGAGAGACTAAGAATGATGTAACCAGGCTAGCAGCCTCACTTGTCTTTCACTCCCCCACAAGGCTGGCTCTGGTTCCTGTCAGCCATACCACCTACATCTCAGCAGTATAACCCAGATCTGCACCCTGAAAACCACCTCCGGGACCCCCTACACACATTAAAATTAATCTTCCAATGAATGACAATGGCCATTTGCTTGACAGTGGGATTGTGACTTCCTTTGCCATGTGGATTTCAGAATGGTCAAAATAGCTATTCTTTAAAATGAATACACAGAGGAACAATATGAATATGGATGGTTAACTTGTTTCTAATGTACCTGTAAAACTCCTGCAAGAATGCCCAACAGAAGGACAGAATTCTTGCTGAAGAAGTGGACTGTCAGACGTCTAATTAGGTGAGAAGATGACTAGCAGGGTCAGTGCTGTAGGTGGGTTTATTTTAACAGTGTTTGGGACACCATTGGGGAGAACAGCAGCTGATCAGCATGGATTCAAAGAAATCTGAAGAGCAAAGTGACACGACTGGAAGTAGAAACACGGAGATGTTTTCAAAACCTTTTCACAAAAGAACTGAGAGTATTAAAGGCTTCCATGATGCTCTCAGAGCTGGAGGTGGTGGCCACTGCATTGCTCTTTTGAAGTTACCCGTGGAAGTCGATATCATCACATAGTGTTTTCTATTTGTAAGTGAAGAGGACTAAAGCTGGCCAATTTAATTTAAGGGGAATTTATTTGATTTTGTGGGCTTTTTTATTTTTTTTCTTGTAGGATAACTGCTGTTTAACCAATCAGTAAGGACGAAGTCCCAGCTCAGGAATATATGGTGGCCAAGCCAGCACCAGAGGCTTGGTAAACAGGCACTTTAGTAACCATCAGGCCAGAATGCTGACAGCAGATGTCCAAACTCCAAATGTTTCCACCATGCTTATGTTTCTTACTGAAAGTTCAAAATCCTGAACTAGTGCTCCCCATTGGGTAAGCTGTAGTTATAGGATGACTCTGTGACTCTACCAAGTAGAGGAAAGAGGATTCTCGTCTCTTAGAATTTCACAGCAAGAAGTAAACACCTGTTTTTAATCATCTCACCCAAGACCCTTATCAGTAGTGGAGAGGAAATTCCCTATAAGGAACTAGGATATTGCACAAAGGCCACTTTCCATTGTGGAAGTAGTGTGGGGTGGTGGAAAAGTCTAAGCATAAAAAATATTTTGATGGTGGGATTATCACATATTAAAATTTCAGCCCAAGAGGGGAATGAATAGAAAAGGTACATCCTTTTCTCTGCAGGATGTACTCTTGGATAAACTAAAAAAAATAGAGTGTCATGAAAAGTAATAGCAGCTTGATTAGGAGCAACCAAATAGCCTCAAAACCTTCCCAATTTCTGGGCCCAGGCAAATAAACAAAATAGTATTTGGGGGCATGGGCAGTGGACATAGAGTGGGTCAGAATATCTGAGCCTGTGACCATGACTTGTTTCACCTTTCTTCATGAATTCCACGAACAGAGTTTCAGCTCCAGTATTTGGTATCGTGGGTGCTGGAGTTGGGGAAAGTTTCTATTATGTAGAAACTAGAAAGTAGATCCATCATGTCTGAAAAGTTTATTCCTATAATTTTTAAAAATTGTGGTAAACATATAACATAAAATTTACCAGCTTAACCATTCTTAAATGAACCAGTTCAGTAGTGTTAAGTATATCACATTATCATGAAACAGATATGCAGAACACTTTCATCTTGCATATATGAAATGCTTGTACCCATTCAACAATGACTATCATTTTTCCTCTACCCTCAAACCTTGGTAGCCACCACTCAATTTTCTGTTTCTCTGATTTTGACTACTTTAGATTCCTCAGATATATCAAATTGATTTATCCAGACATCCATTGATGTACATTTGAATTGCTTTCATCTCTTGCTGTGAATAGTGCTGTTATGAACATGGGTGTACAGATATAGCTTTGAGATTCTGCTTTCAGTTATAGATATATACTCAGAGTGGAGTTGTTGATAATATGGTAGTTCTATTTTTAATTTTTTAAGGAACTTCCATACTGCTTTTTATAGTGGTTGTACCATTTTGTAATCCCACCAACAGTGCACAAAGGTTTAACTTTCTCTACTTCTTTGCCAACTTTATTTTTATGTTTTAAGTAAAACAGTTTATCTAAAACTTACAGACCATCTGTGGAAGAATTTGTGAGTATCTAGAATAGATTGGGATCCCAGAAATGCTGTTTTCCATCATTTCCTGGGAGCCCCTAGAGGTTTCAAACCCCTGTTATAAAGGGATACGAAAAAAAAAAGCACAAGATTAAAGTAAGCAAGAAACATCAAACTTTGGACTTAACTAAAATGAAATGAACTGACAAATGAACTGAGATGAGCATAATCTAAAAACTTGACTGGACCCAGGTATCTCTGTTAGGAATACTCCCAGGTGACATCTATATTAAATTTATTATGGGAAAAGCTAATATATTGGAGTACTTAAAAAAAGGGGGGGGGGCTCATGTAATCCTCTCAATGGCCATATGAAACATATACTCTGATGATCTCCATTCTATGCATTGAGGAAGCTGAGGCCTGTGGGAAAACAACTTGGCCAAGATTACAAAAAAGCATATTTCTGAATCCAGTGAGAGTGCTTGGCTCTTTTTATTCCAGGGTTTGGGATTCTTGGTAATGTCAGTGTCATAAAATAACAAGTCAATTTTTGTTGTACCAGTTAAGAAAGCTTTGCTTTGCTGGTGTTACACAGATCTAAAACTAGTATAACTTGTTTTGAAACTTTTCGTGGTGGAAACAGTTGGATTGGCAGCTCCCTCAATTCCTATTCTTTCTTCATAGGTTGCACAGGTTTATTCCACAAGTTGTTTGTAATCTCATTTTGGGCATCCCCATCATTGCTGCTGTCAGTCTTGGGGCTATTTCTATACGTCCATTCATTTAAGGAGCTGGCCTGACATCACCACATCTCAGTTAGTAAAGATGGTCTCTACAGCCTATCTAATTGCTTTAGACTCAACATGGATGGGAACTAGTGACTTAAAAGTAAGGTTTCCTACATGGAGCATGTAACAGCAGCCTTATTCTTCCCTCATCTTTACCACAAAAGCCTTCCTGTTTTCTCTACACACGTCACATCATGCACGCACACACACACACACACTCATTCCCCACATGCTGACAATTTTTTTCCAACTAATTGTTTATTAAGTTATATTAACTGTGAACATAAAATATGTCACATGATAAAATGTTATTAGATAAAAAATGAATTTGCCACCTGCTGCTTCACTCTCACTCCTCAGGAAAATAAAAGGAATTGAATTTGCTAAGAAATGCCTCTGACCTGCATTTTTTTTTTCTTTAAGAAGCTCCATATGTTAGGGAGGAAGCCACAGCTGTAGAAAGTAGTCAGAAGTCCATCTTTGTTATTAATGAAGAACTTCTTTGCAAATATAAAGCTTCATTTTATAAGATAAACTTCCTGTTTACTTGCAAACTCATGTTTTATAGCAGAATTGATGATGTATTCACCCTCATGCTGCCAGCCTAAAAAGCTGGGGAGATAATTACCCATTTTTGAAGACTATTAAGTATTGAATAAGAATGTTTATTTTGTCATTTGAGCTGAATTCTCCTTTTACTGTTCTTATCCTATTCCTCACCACTCACATTTTTTTTTCCTGTGAATCTTCTAGAAACACACACACACACACACAAAGAAAATTATTTTCCTTTCCTTTTAAAATCATCTGCAGTAATTTTGCACTTATTTTTCACTGGACTAGATATAGGATATGGCAATAGCATCGTTTTTTTTTTGTCTTGATTGAATTTATTGGGGTGACATCTCTTAGTAAAATTATATAGATTTCAAGTGTAGATTTCTATAATACGTTATCTATATATTGCATTGTGTGTTCACCACCCAGGGTTGGTTTTCCTTCAAACACCATATATTTAACTCCCTTTACCCTCTTCTAATTTTAAGGCTATTTGGGGATGTTCACAACTTTGGGTGTAGGATTATATTGCTTAATTTCATTCATTCATTAATTTCACTCATTCTATAAATAATCATTAAGTGGCATATGTACCAGGCATTGTGCTAGGAGCGGTGAAGATAATGCATTAACGATCGGAAGTATGCATAGCCCTTGCCCTCATAGAGCTTTCATGCAAATAGGGACTGAAAAAATAGCTAAGTAGTTTTCGACGAATGTATCATTAAAAATCTGCGCTAACAGAGATATTTTAGATAAAAAGATGTGTTTTCAATCATTTTGTTGACTTCATCCATTTTTTGAAAATATTTATGAATGTGACCAATTTAGTATCTGGTGACGAAAGCTTTATCCCGGACTCTGGATATAAAGCTCTACCCTTGGGTGAGGGTAGAGGAAGGACAGTTGATAAAACTTCAGATAGGTTTATTATTTCCCTGTGATTTATTGAGGGAGTTTTATAAACTATAAAAAAAGAAAACAAAAAACAACAACAACAACAACAACAACAACAACAAAAAACAGGGGAAGCCGGAATGGCTCAGTGGGTTAAGCGCTCACTTTGCAATCCCAGGAACTCAGGATCGAATCCCAGCTCCGGCCCATGTGGACCCATGTGCTGAACTGGGGAGTGCCCCCAGTTCAGTTCTCTCTCTGTCTCTGTATCTTCTCTCTCTCTGTCAAAAACAATTTTAAAAAAATTGGCTCTTCCTGTCAGACTTTTCTTAAAACAAAAAACAAACAAAAAAAACCCCACCTTTTTTTTTCTTTTTAATTTCAAGCATAGAGTTCTGTAGAGAATATATGGGGTTTAATCTATCAAAAGCTCTTTAGAATGTTATTACTACACACTGTGAACCCTAGGAGGGTAGAAACTATCTTTATTTATATTTACATCTTGCCTGAAGGGGACTCCATGAAAGATTGTGGGATAATTGGAATGAATGTATAAATGTGAATGAGTAAATGGATGGATGAACCAAGGGCTTCCTTAAAGTCCCAATATGCGTGCATACAACCTTTTTATGCAAGATTAAAGTCTTTGAACTGTGAGAATGTTTTGGTAAATGCTGGCATGGAAAACTGAAATGTATTCAGTGTTCTATAGAAGCAGAAAAATAGCACAGTCCCTGAGATTTCCCAGTTAATACTAGTCTGTGATTGAGGGCATTATCAGGGAGTATTTGAAAGAGGTAAACAGCCACATCTATTTAAAATAAGTAAAATTCTAGGTGACTTAGGGTATGAGTTAATTTTTGAATCAGAGAAATAGCATGTAGTTGCAATCGTATTTGAACTGTTGCTTAATTCTAGGGTTACCAAGGTGTGTTGGTGACTTGTTTACACGTATCCCAGCTGATTTGACTACAGGGGAAATATTGCTCTATTTCATTCAATTTCACATCTGCAGGTTAGCCTAATAGCAAATTCCTATACAGTATAAAATGCCAGGAGGCTTTGAGAAGGCTTTGTATCAAGCAATGTAGTCTAGCATAGACTGTTAGGTTTGGAGCGAATTGGTCAGAATTAAGGCAGTGTTGATGTTTTACCAAATTGTAAAAGCTGTACTGGAAGGAATGGTTTATCTCCTGCCCAAAAGGAAATGAAAGAATGGTATAATCACTCGAGTTAGGTATGGGGGTAGATTGTTAAATTAAGTTAGCTGTCTTTTAATTCTCCTTTATGTATTTAAAAGAGAATAAGTGAATATATTGGTTTAGTTGAAGACTTACAAGTCTGTGAGGTTGATCCTTTTTGGGTCTGTTATGATCTGCTTTTCTGTGGTAACTGTCAAAGAGGAAAGCATTGCATTCAATTTAAAGAAGATCCAAATTAAAACTTCTGATTACATCAGTGTATTGATAATGGTCAAGGCAACTCTAAATTCAAATCTTTCCATTTGTTCATGTATTTGGTAACTGTTCTACACAGGCATTGTCATTTATTCTGCTCATTCTACCAACTGTATGCTAACTTGTTTATCTCTCAACTAAAAATACTTTTTCTTTAAATTTCACAGGGACCATGCTTAATGGCATAATTCTTACCAGGTGCACTATAAAAACAGCTTTTCATTCCCTCCAGACCAATCATCCACTTGATTAATTAATTTAATCAAACACTCCGGTGTGACAGTTTATCCTAATTAGCTAATAATATTCTATTTCTCAGGACTCTTGGGGCCTGGATATTTTTGTTGTGTAAGATAACACTTACCATATTGCCTTTTTCTTGAAGGTCTGGGAGGTCCCCACGTGTGGAATAAGTTTAGAAGACATGTTCCCATGAAAGTGAGTCAGAAAGAAAACAGATCAGAAATAATACTAAAGGCATTATCCTTGAATCTGAGCACATTCTGAGTGCAGGTCTTTTTGCTGAAATAGTTCCTATGATGCGGCATCAGTGCTCTGTACTCTGTTCCATGGGATGGTGGATTCAATTCCTGTTAAGATATGAGTAGTGCCCAAGGTTCTACTTTCAAGCATAGTTGTCCAGGAAAAAAAAAAAAAATCATTCATATACCTACAGCTGGTTCCAGTAGCTCACATCCTATTGGGTTCATAGTGACACAGATGGTCCAGTAACTAAGTTCTTCCCGCTATAAATCAAGGGTGTGTTTTGTTCACTTCAAAGTTCCTGGTGAGTTAACAGTGAGAGAACTGCCCTGTTTCTGTTCAGCATTCTTCCCTCCTAGTGCAGTGATTTATTTGACTGTGTTCCTTTGTCTTCCCTAAGATGTCATTTAGAAAAGTTTTCCCGTCACTAATGCCTCTCAGGGCTGATTTTACATACTCATCACCAGTGATCACATTTTAATTACATGGGCCTTTGTTTTGTTTTCTCCTTTTTAATAAAGCTTGCTGAGGAACTCGTCCTGTTTTCTGGGCCTAATCGGGTTGTCAGATCAATTAAGGGAATTGACAGTAGCTTTATCACATTCCTTAATCAGTACTGTAGCCATTTTACTAGAGGGAAACAATCTCAGATTATTTAGAGAGAGAAAAAAAAAAGGTACAATATATATAAATAGAGGGGAAAAGAAAGTCAAACCTGAAATGTTAGCATTCTGAATGAGAGAGGGGGATGGGGATAGAAATATACCCAAGGTCTCCATCGAAAACTAATGCAGTGGTCCCCAGAAATGAGTGTGCATCCCCAGGCCTGAGTATGCACCAGAATCATCCTGAGTGATTATTTGAACATTCAAATTGCTGCTTCCTCTAATAGTCACTTCAGTAGGTGAATGAAGCTCCCAGAAGGCTGTCCATTGTCCTGTGCACTTTGAGAAACATTAGGATAAAGATATTAGAACAGGGTGTCCTAATATTAGCATAGGACTAGGGTGTTGCTTATGTTTTACTGTGCACATAAGTTACCTGGGGCTCTCTTCCATTACATATGCATGTGGTGTGAGACATAGTACTCCTAAGAAACTCACAGATGGTGCCATTGCTGTTGGGCAGGAAAAAGCACTTGGGGGGCAAGGTCCCTGAATCTTGGTCTGGTTTTCTTGCTACCCCAGTGCTTTGCTGACAGAAAAGTTGGCAGGGGCAGTAGTTGGATTGTCTGCCCATTACAACTACTAAGAATCAGAAGGAGGCGGGGCTTTCTGCCAATGTCTTAGCCACCTGGGGAACCAGAGAATGGGGCTTACTGCCGAGATGCCTTGGCCAACTAGCCAACTATGTCAGAAAGTAACATCTTGACTTTTGCCATCATTCTCTGACACTTTAGAAGAACTATATCTTTTTTCTCAATACATAATACCAAGACAGACAGTCTGTACTTATTAACCTTCTTCCCAATGAAAGAGTTTATTGGAATGACCTTGATGTTTTCCAAGTAACTATTTTCCAGTATCTCCAGTAGTTCTTATGGCACATAGGCTTCTTCCTAAAAACAGACCCTGGCAATTTGAAAGATATTCAAATTTTCAAGATTCTTTTACAACTGTAGTTACTTTATAGAACATGAGATTTATTCCATATCTCTAATGCTTGACACAGGCTTGTTGTGAAGGTTAAGACATGAATTCTTCCACAGAACCTTAAGAACTTACAACCTAATTTAGGAGATAAGACACCATTCCATGCTTTCCTTCATTGACTATATATTTTTTTTCTTTCTGTATGCAAATAGGATGTTCAGTGCAATGGAGAGTAGATTATTTCTATCTGCGGTGGTCATTGATGTGACACCTGAATTGATCATGGAATAAAAACCTGTGAGGCCAACCAAATAAAATATCCCTGCCCTCATTTTATGCAATACAACCAAGGCTATTTGATTCCCCAAGAGTAAAAGTAGGATTGAAAACTTTCATTCAAGAAATACTTATTGGGGATGTGAGAGTTATCTGGCTGTGATAGTGGTCACCCCATTGATTGCCAGGGTTGATTCAGCTGACCTGGCTGGTTAGGCAGGTGTCCCCTTCCTCCCTCACTGTTCCATGTGTGTCCCTCCCAAAGTTGCACACTGGTTCAAAGAGGATGACCTTCCCTGATAGAGGAGAAGATCATTCTTTGGTCAAGGGTATACGAGAAGCTGCATTCCCCTGCTAGAACCTGCAAACAAGCTCTCAAGAGTACTCATTGCGGGGAGCTGGAATGGCTCAGCAGGTTGAGTACTTGCCTTGCAGCCCCGGGGTCCGAGTAGTGAGTCTGGGCCCTGGCCCGTGTGGACCCATATGCTGAACTGGGGTGTGCTTCCCATATGGGAGTTCCCCAGCCTGGTTCCTGCCCTATGCAACCCTGCACCTACCTGTGTGAAATAAAGCTATGTCAAAAAACCGATAACGTACAACTATGGAGACTGTTCAGGGCCCTCCCCCTTCTTTGTCTCTCTCTGTCAAAACAATAAAATAAATCTTTTAGAAACAAAGAAAGAAAGAAATACTTCTTTTTTTTTTCTTTTTTAATTTATTGTTAAATTTGATGAGGTTACATTGGTTGGTAACAATTAGACAGTTTACAGATGTACAAGTCCACCTCACATCATTCATGCATCGTATTATGTGCCCATCACTCAGTATCAGTTCCCCTTCCATCACCTTATATCTAGTGCCCAGCATTATGGACACACTCAATGGTTTGGTGGTTACCAGGATAGGGGGGAGGAGCGGGGGGACAGTTGTGGGGGGAGAAATACTTCTTAGTTGTGTACCATTTCTAGGTTCTCAGCAAAAAACCCTGATACCATATCAATAGTAGTGTGTTTGCTCATGGCCTTCATGTTCTTTCTTTCAATGCTCCTTCTATCATGGAAAAAAAAAAAAAAGAGTTCTAACCTCCTGTTAAGGCTAGCCTCAAAAAGTTTTTAATTGTTGGGCAGTTAACCTTATTCTATTAAAGAGGTTATGAAGTTAGAAGGTCTGAGACTTTTTCTCTATATTGGTCCCCTAATGTTATTCTTTCCATTCAGTCTGTAATATATATGCGACTGCAAACCAGCTTCTGAAGAATGGAGAAGTGTTTTTGTTTTATGTGTTCTCCGCTAACAAGCTAAAGAACACTCTTAGATTCTATTTCATTTATAGAATCTCCCACGACACCATGAAAAGCAGGAGAAGCTAGCTCTGTCCCCTCTTACAGCTGATAAAACCAAGGCCAAGGACACTGGGGATTTGTTTCATGTCATCCAATAGGTCAGTGATAGAGGAAAAAGTAGAAACCTGTCCTGGTGAACACATAGTTTATTGCTTTTCTACATAGACACTTCAGCATCAGACCTAGTATATCTGTATGCAAGAGAAAGAACACAAAAATACAGGGTATTCAATAAACTGCCCACACTTTAGAAAACAATGTATTTGTAATGAAAATTATAGTCATTTAAGCATTACAGAATGTAGCTCAAGGAAGTAAGTATCTGAAGTGCTTCACATTAGAGTCTATGTCCTTTTTAGAGTGATTCTGTTACTTACCAGGAGAATGTTTGTAACCTAATTATTTGTCCTATTAATAATAGCTGCCACTTGTTGGAAGCCCACTATGTGCTAAGCACCTCTTATCTGCTTCTTTATTGGGAGCATACTTTGAAATGTATCTTATGAATCTGTGCCACAGTCATAACATTTTCCATGTTCCAATAACCCTTTCATCCATCCACGGTTGCTGCACGCAAAGTGTGATGTTGCCATCTTGATCTCTATTCTCTTTAACCCAAAATACTACCATATAAAGGAGAGATGGTATGAATTGTTGCTGAGATCAAATCGTGATGTTGTCTCAAAATAGCATAAATGATCACCGTTCTGATTTGGGGGAGGGGTGAGCAGCAAAGTTTACTGAGAGTAAAAGTAGAGAAAGTACACACTCTGTGAGGGGGAAATGGGCCTCGAGCAAGAAGAGGTGGCTCAAAAGGCCACATTCTGGATTTAATTTTACTTTATCAACAGTTTCATAGTTTTAAGCATTTATTGGATTTTATTTGATTTATTGCAATATTCCAATCATGATCAAGTGTTAATTTTAATTACCATTAATACATTAATACTCTTATCTAACTGACAGATGTTTACTTCACTGGTGTTTAATTCTTTGGTCTATGTAGACCAGAACCCCCTTACGAGTATGTCCCTCTTTCTAAACATTTTCTGTTTGGTCCCTGGCATAGCTCTGGATACATGATAGGTTAATAAATAAATAAAAATTTAACAAGTAGAATAAATAAAATATAAATAAATAAATAATAAATTCAACTACTGCAGTGAAGGCTTTGCTGTCATTTGTATTGTCTAGTGAACTTGAACTTCCATATCACACTGAGAGTAGGCGCTTCCACTTAAACCTGTCTGTACTTTTGGCCAGAGGTTCTAGGTTCTGGAAAGGGAATGGATTTGCTACATAATCTTCCTGCATGCTTGGATGTCAGTATATTTAGTTTACTTCTTCTAATAAATGATACCTGCAGAGCAGCTACTTGGACCTTTAATAACACCTATCCTTCTTTCAGGACCAGCCTGGCAAGTTTGAGTTGCAGTGAGCTGAACGGATCGATAGTAATCATGGGGTGCTTGGGAAAGATAGAACCTCCTCTGTAATCTTGGGACAGCTCAGTGTTGCCACTCAACTCAAGATGTGTGTGTGTGCGCGCATGTGAGTGGTATTTTATTTTAAGGATTCCTAGGAAGACATTCCTCTTGGCTACCATTACCTTGTCTTCCTTTATTAGAAGATAAGCCTGAAAACGAGGTAATGAGTGTCCCTGCTTCCTCTATTCCGAGTCTTCCTTCACTTCTCCCCACCAGTGCAGCTCAGAGAGAGCCTGATTACTTGCTGATTTTCTGGAACGATGAATGCAGTCTCTTTGTATGACTTGCCAAATCTCAGTTCTTTGCTGCTACCTCATAGGCAAAAATCATCTTCAGATGTTTGGCCATGAGTCCTTTTCTTCTGAGTAAATTATGAGCCGTTTAATAATTGAGGGCTGACAAGCAGAGAAACGAAGACGTCCATTCTTGTTTGATCTGAGACTGACCTGAGGAAACTGAAAAAGAATTTTTTTTCTTTCTCTTTTGTCCAGGCTTTTTCTTTAAAAGATTTATTATCTTTTTAATAAAATAATTCATGCATAATGTACAGAAGCAGAGAATACAGAAAAACAAAAGAAACCCATAAAAACACCAAAACAAAAGAAAAAGAAAAATCATAAAATAGCACTGTCTGTCTAAATTAATTATTTATGATATCCTTCTGAGTCCATGAAATTTTCCCCAGAAATCGAAAACAGTATAGATTTTCACCTATCCAACACACATATTGACTTCAGCATAGCATGGGGACCATGATTGTTTCAAACTTTGTCCTTGATGATGATTACATGCTTGTTAATTACCAATTGTTCAGGTGCTTTCATTTCCCCAGAGAGATTCAGAAGTTTTAGTAAAGGCTTAAAGCCTTCCCCTACTTCTTTCCTCAATAATAGATGTTCAGGGGAGGCCGGGTTGGCTCAGTGGGTTGAGCGCTCACTTTGCAGCTCCGGGGACTGGGGATCGAGTCCCGGTCCCAGCCCGTGCGGAACCATGTGCTGGGCTGGGGGCTCCCCCATTTCAATTCTCTCTCTGTCTCTGTATATCTCTCTCTCACTCTCTGTCAAAAATAAATAAATAAATAAATATTTAAAAACAAACAAACAAACAAAATAGATGTTCAAATACATGTGGCATTGAATTGATTTTAGTTATCCAGTAAGGTAATGTTTTGTTTTTTCATTGCCATCTTAGCTTTTTAACATGAAAAACAATTGTTTTTTAACTCTTGAATAAATAAATATTTAGGTCTTCTTTAAAAAATGGTCTCAGTCTCTGTTGTTGTTTTGGGTGGTTTTCCTAATTGACAACCACTGGTGATATTCAGCAATGAGAATGTTTGTGCTCCAGACCAGTGAAGGAGAATTTAATTTGTCTGGTATGGGCTGTAACTGACAAATGTTAGAAATTGACCTTTTCAACAGAAATTTACTTGGAAGTCCTAAGTGAAGCTCTGCTTTAAGCTAAATTTGTCACCAAGGCATGATTAAATTCTCTTAAATGTAGATCAATTGCACATATTATTAGTGGGAATTGAAATCTCCCTAAATGGCATCCATAAATTTAAAAGAGGAAAAAAAAAAAAGAGAGAATGTGAAGGTTAAGGTGCCTCAACTTCCAAGTGGATAATCTTATATTCTCTCAGAACTCTATTTAAGGGAAAGGATGTTATTCATTTCACTGTAGGCTTTAGCTAGATTATTCAGAATCTATGAAGGCATAGAATGGTAAGATTTTTATATTACTGGGTTTCAAGAGCCCCGTGTCTCATAACACATGGTCAGAATGCCACAAGTGTGTTTTGAGTGAGAGACAGAAAGGAGAAAGGAAGAGAAGGAATAAGACAGGAAGAATAAATCTTGACAACTTCCTTAGATGCTGAGTAGCTCACAGAATTAAGGAGACAAAACAACGTTATTGGGATGTGGCCGGGAAATGACTAATGTTCTCAGTAGGGAACATAATTTATTGGCTCAGAAATCCAGCTATGAATATACTATCAAATTTGAACATGACTTTGTGCATTGGTTAGAGATGCCAACATATAGAAACTGAACAAACCTGGTTCTTCCTCCTGTAACACTGTGTGAAGGGTCAGCTTGCCCGTGCAATGTCAGAAGTGTCATGATTTTCTTCACCTTGATGAGTCAGAGAAGCTTTAGTCAAAGAAATGAATAGAGAGGCAAAGAGATGCCACTAGGACCATCAGATTTGCTAATTTCATTTTTTATTTTTATTTTTTTAACAATTACATTGCTTCCAGGTGTACAATTCTACATTACATTGTCTATACATTGCATTATGTCCCCATTTTTTAATTGTGTCGTTTTTTTGTTGTTGTTGTTGAGTTGTATGAGTTCTTTATATGTTTTAGATATTAGCCCCTTTATAATGACTATGCCCATTATTAGCTCCTATGTGTCCCATTCAGCCTTTGAGCATGGCTTAGAATCTGCAACATGAAAGAAATTGACATGCTTTCGAAGGGGGAAAATGTGAAGGTGTTATTAACATTTCTGATAACATATTCTAAACGTATGATCCTTGTCTTTCATGCAGAAATACTCTTAAGGCTTAACATGCTTATGTAGATCAGACACATATCTCAGGTTGGTGGCAAGTGGCTCTTCTAAAATCAAATCAAACTGAAAGACATCTGCTTACTCTGAAATGTCAATGGTTTTCTACAAATGGCAAAGGGAGCAGACTGGGCAGATATCTTCCAAGCATGCCTGGAACCCCTATGCCTAACCTCTTCTGTGTCTTTCAACAATTATTTCAACATATCATGGCTTTTATGATATAAATTCTAATGTACATGTGGTGACAGTTGTTCACTATAATCAGAATGGAACTTAAGTCTATGAAGATTTTGCTGTTTTTTTGTGTGCTTGCTTGTTTTTTGTTTTGGGGCTCATTTAGTATAGAGCTCTAACTTCAGGCCTGGGCTACATCTCCGGATAATGTAACTTGCTGTTTATCCTATTCTTATTAAAATGCTTTAGAAAGCTCTCTAACTGGAGAAGCACAGTTTGTTTGTTTGTTTGTTTTCATTTTATTTTACCACCCTCCATTTAGTGTTTGTGTATATTGTATGTGTGTGTGTAATCTCATGGGATTAAAAAAAGATAAGAGCGAACAACTAAGATTCTGGTCTAAAGACTCTAGAGTCTAGAACAGTGCTAGCAGGCTGGGGCCCAAATCTGCTGACCACCTGCTTTCATAATTAAAGTTTTATGGCAACACAGCCACAATCAACTGTTTATGTGTCATCATTCCTGCCAAAATCACAACATCAAATAATTGCATAAGAGATGCTGTGGCACATATTCAGTGTCTATCCATGTACATAAAAGTTCACCAAAGCCTAATCTAGACCATATTTCCAACAGCATGCCCAGACTCAGACTGGTAGAACCAGGTGAATTTCAAGCCATTCTTCTTGTATCTTGTTGAAGATGAAAATGACACATAGACAACCCAAGAACAGCCACAGCAAGTCCAAAGACAAAGAAATTAGGTATTTTCTGCCTCCATTGAGCATCTGAAAGAGATAGTAATTTAGATTTCACTTTAGATGAACTTGCCCTCAGAGGTCCTGGAGGGAAATGGATAAATTTCTATTCATTTCTGTGCCCAAAGTATTTGTAAGGCCTGTGGCATGCAATCAAATGCTGAATACACGTTGGCCGAATGAATATAGGCACCACAAAAAGCAATTGACACCGTAATTGTTACTAGTCTACTGGGGATTGATAAGATGTCATGTAAGAACTCTATTTTAATGGTGAGTTTATAGGATGGTAGCAAATTTTTCATTTCTCATCTCTTGCTATTAAGCCCTTTGGTCTTAAACCACCTTCCTTAACTGTCTTATTTTAAATTGTCATCTTCTCCATAAGTACATGTTGTAGATGGATAATTTACTTGAGTTTTATTGGGTAGGATTTGAAGAAGGCATTTCTGATATAAATGATGTTACTGGAATAAGTGACTAAGAGATGTTAATGAATTTCCTTTTCTGGCCTTAAAAAAATAATGAGATGCAAGCTCTTCTCTTGGAAAAGGTTAAAGACCAGGGATGGGAATAGTCAATTTAGGATATATTTATCACTATGGGAACTTTTGTTTCTAACATGGAGCTTACCAAAGAATGGATATTTATTAAACAGCTACAGTGTGCCAGAATCATAATAGTTATTTTACTCCCCACTACAACTTTAAGGGTTAAGTATGATTCTCATCTTGCAGAGAGAGACACTAAAACTTAGAGAAGATGGAGAATCTACATGCAGTCACTTTGTTAGGGAACCATAACCATCCAAAACACAAACTGAGGTCTACTTGTGTCCAAAGTCAAAATCTTTTCCAATGGACCATTGTAGCCTTTCTGTTAAAAAATAATGGGTTTTTGTGTGTTTTTTTTTGTTATCCTTTTTGAAGGTAGTTACTCCGCTTTTGAAATTGGAGTTACTGTTAGGTTTTTAGGATAGCACCTAATTCTGTACAGTCACATACAGAGACATTCTGATGATATTTTTCTTCCATTTTCTTTTTTTTATTTGTTTTTTTTTTGCTGCTGTTGTTTGTTTTTTTGGCCTACTCCTTGTTCATCCTATAGAGTTTCAAACACTCTAAACCTTGTCTCAACATAGATTGTTGTAAATCTAAGAAGTTTATGAAATTGTAATATGTACATGACCACTTCTAGGACCTATTCAGTCAAAAGTTCTGGAGAAGAGACCTTGGAATTTGACCTTTTAACAAATTCTCTTTCTCCCTCCACCCCCCATCATAAATGTCAAAGAGACTGTTCTTTAGAGAGTTGCTTGTTTAATGGCCTAAGATTTAGGGACACTACTTAAAAATGTTTAATTATGTTTGTTTGTTTTTTAGTTGTTCGTCATCAGGTTTTTTTGTTTGTTTGTTTTATTTTTTATTGTTAAATTTATTGGGGTGACATTGGTTGGTAACAATTAGATAGTTTCCAGATGTACAAGTCCACATCACATCACCTGTATATTGCATTATGTGCCCACCACCCAGCTCTTCTTCCATCACCACATATCTGGTGCCCACCCCCAACTCCCCCAACCCCATTCTCCCTCCCCCCTCCTCCCTTTCCTTCAGGTAAATTTTTTTAACACAAAAATATTATATTGTACTTTTAGTTTCAAGGCTAGTTAATCTTCTTTTTCTTTTTTAAGATTTTTTAAATTGTTTTTGATAGAGAAAGAGAGAGACAGAGAGACAGAGAGAAGGGAGAGGACAAAGAGCAGTCTCCATAGTTGCACGTCATTAGTTTTTTACAGAGTTTCATTCCACAGGTGGGCGCAGGACTGTGCAGGGCAGGAACCAGGCCACGGGCCTCCCGCATGGAGCTCACCCTGGTGAGAACCAAACTGGGGGCATACCCAGTTCAGCATATGGGTTCACACAGGCTAGGACTGGGATTTGATCCTTGAACCCTGGTGACACAAGACGAGTGCTCAACCCACTGATCCATCCCGGCATCCCTAGTTAATCTTCTTAACTACCATGTGGCTGAACTGTGAAACACTGGTAGTGTGAGAAGGGAAATTTTTCAGCTTGGAAATATTGGTTGGTTCTATCTGGAAGAAACCCTGTCTATTCTTGGCCTGCTCCTAAAGGTTTAATAACTCTCCTAAAACAAATTCCCCAGGTCACAGATGACCTGGTCATTTATAGCAGAGGGGCATGTATAGGTCAGGAGTGACGGTCCAGGAGAAGTGCAATGTTCAGTTCATTTCTGGAAAGTATGTTGGGGAGATCATCTAAGGTAGAGATTTCAGGTATGGACTTTGGGGTCAGACAGACTGACACTTGAGACCACTTCTGCCCATTATCAGTTACATGAGAATGGACAAGTTCCTTTACTTCTCGGATCCTTGTTTTCACCATCTGCAAATTAAGGAAGTCTACTTATAAGAACGTCTTGCCAGGTGCTACAGAAGCATCCCCTTGCTTTTATCACGCATGCCCTCCCCCATTACTTCTCTTCTTTGTGTGTCAGCACTTGAGTGGGTTCTGCATCTAGCAATTGACTCATCTTTAGAGTGGGGGTGGTGTTTGTGGAATTTGCATAGGGATCTTGGGTTACCAAAGGGACTGGACTCTCCTAGAATCTGCAAATTCTTGTGTCCTTCTCCAGAATTCTATCCAGTAGGTCTTAGATGTTTGTTGTGATTGGTAGCTCAATTTTGTATTTTATTTAATGCTAGTCAGCAAACTCGGTCATGTTTTTGACTGAGGTCTGTGGCCATTTTTTGAATAAGCAGAGTTGTGCCTCTTCAAAAGTAGACCGATGCTGGAATTTTCTCCTAAAGTCTGTTAAGCATTCTGAGCTTTGTTCCCTGAATTCTAAGGAATATTGCTTATTATTCATAATTTGTATAAAAACCCAGCTGTAGCAAAAAGAAAAGGTCTCCCTCAGGATTTTCAAAAGTGTTTTAAACAAACAAGGTTTGAAATGCCTTGGAAGGTATGAAAATAGCAGCTGATTCTCATTAGCTTCATTATTATGAGAAACATTTGTAAATGCCTAATTACTTAAGGCCTTAGGCTAGGCACCGTACAAAGGAGATTGTAGAGGACCTGCCTATGTCTGTGGGAAGCTCACTCTAGGAAAACATTTCAACGATATGGAAATACCCTATATTTGGGTACCAGGATAGAAAGACTGATAAAGTTGGTGCTCGTAGTGGTGATGTCTGAAAGAGATACAAGAAGATGCATTGTGATGTGGAAGGGAAATTCAGCTGACAGCCAATAACATAAATGATGCTAGCTAAAGATTGAGTTAATGAGTCCTGGACAGTTCTTTCCCAAGGCAATCTCTGAATGTGATTTGGGGAGGTCATTCTTCATTTTGAGAGAGTGAGGCTTTTGCACCCTGATGTGGAAACACTGTAGCATTCTGTCTGTCATTTCTCTGCCACCCCCCTGGGTAGCTTTGACACATAACCTACATCACTGAACATTTTTCTTCCGGGAAGCAGTTCGAGAGCACATGTCCCTGCGCCTGTGCACTGGCATGAATCTCCAGCCTTGTGCTTTCACATCACTTCCTGTAATCATCCATCTGCAGAGCCTGTGCTTGACCTAAGGTTAGGTGTCAGGGGAACACAATACTGATTCTCATTTTGAATCATAGTTGTTGTTATAAATAGCAAACTTCATAACCGGTAGTTCCCTTGGATGCAAAATGATAGATGAATTTCTGTTGATTAAAAAAAAAAG
Organism: Craseonycteris thonglongyai; assembly: GCA_004027555.1. Taxonomy (NCBI): domain Eukaryota; kingdom Metazoa; phylum Chordata; class Mammalia; order Chiroptera; family Craseonycteridae; genus Craseonycteris; species Craseonycteris thonglongyai. The sequence continues at coordinate 18,160 of PVKE010013449.1, read as the reverse complement.
AAGTCCATAACTCTCAAACTATAGTTCAAGTTGAAGTAAATGATAATAATAAAACATAACTAATACACTGCTGAATTATTCATGCTGATTATAAAAAGCGCACCGTCAATGTCAAAGAAGCCACATTTCTTATAGTGTATTTATAACCAGAGTGTCTCAAAAGTTGTGTAGTTCTAAGTGAAAAAGAAGGATCAGTCACTGAATCAAGATTATGCTAAAGAAGTGCTTAAGTGAAAGAAATTGTTATAAATTATACCTAGAATTGTTATAAATAATAAATAGCAATTATTGTGAATTGTTAATAGAAGTAATTCTAATGACTATGCTTTGGTGCGAATGGTAACCTGATGATAGCCTACAGGTACTCCTTACTTGACAAATCAAGTCCAGGATTGAATGACTCCTGGCATAAGTAAGTCCTTATACCAAGCCAACCTTGTCACCTAACTGGACTCTGCTTTTTCCACTTCTGCAATTTACTAGTTTACTCTCCACTTAACAGCTGGACTAATCTTTAAAAATGTATTCAGTTTCTGGCATGCCTCAATCAAATCCTTTCTGTACCTTCCCCTCTCACACATGAGGAAATCCAACCTTCTTACCTTATCCTTTAAGGAAAGCTTTACATGATCTAGCTAGCCCCTACCTGGTTCTCTCTATTCATCACTGTCTAAGCTATAAGCACACAACTTTCTTTTAGTTACTCAATTATACTTCCAGGCCTTTGCATTGTTCTGTCTTCTTCTCCCAGTGCACACCCACTGGGAGAAGCTCATTTCATTTGCTCAGAGACGTCTTCTAAGGTCATCCAACTAAAGCAGCCACCACACTGTCACTGTTTACAGCATCCTCATTTATTTTCATCTGAGTATTTGTGTAAACAGGAAAATATCGAACAGTGTTATTGGTGGGATTGGCTGTCTGTCATGCTAGAATATGGGCTCTGGTAGGTAACTGAAACTTCACAGATAGGATTTATTCGCCTCAGGATAAGAAACCTAATTGTCCCCAGAATGATGGTACCCTTAAATTTGAAGAGGAAAAAAACAAAAACAAACAAACAACAACAACAACAAAATAGGCATAATATTGGCTGTTATGCTGGGGTCCACCAGGTTTTCTGTGATTATGCAAATCTTTTGGCTCTTAGATGCAGTGAGCTCATTGTATACTAGTAAATATTTATAAAGCACTCAATATTGACTAAATGTTTCACAATCAGATTGATTAGTGATTCTTCCTACCAACCTTGTAAGGTTAATCAGATTATTAAAGAACAGCCCAGAGAGGTTGGGCAACTTGCCCAAGGTCACTCAGCAGGTCACTGGCAAAGCCTGCATTGGCAACTTAATAGCCTGGTATTGTGTGAAGTCCTGGCGTTGAATCCTGTTGGAAGGGTGACCCCCAAATTGCTTTTGGTGTAAGATAGTTATATCAACACTAACTGTTCTGAAGCAGGAGAAGTGTGAAGGCCTTCAGTTGAAGGAGTTATTGGTGCAATTAGAAATTGAAGCTAACTATTGAAAATTGAAACTGTTGGTTAATGAAACAGAGGACATATTTCTGAGAGAATAAGAGAACTGTAGTTTGAAAAAATTGGAATGTAAAAAGTAAGGAAATGTGTAGTAAAGGTATTTAGGTGGGTTTTTGGGTGGAAGGTGATAAATAATTTATAGGCAAAAATATTTTAGAACAAATCTTGGTTATGGTTTCATAAATAAGTTCTATTTAGAAATCAGTTGAGTTCCCCCCAAAAATATGGTACCAACTCACCTCCATAAAGCAGCGCTTTCTGATGTGCAGAGGAGAATGAAATTTGGTTTTCAAGTATGTTTTATTACAATCCTTGAAGCCCAACATACATATTATACAGACTCTACCATTACCAACATCTCCCAGAAAATATCCTCTAGGGATATGTGTCAAGGAAAATTATTTCAGTTTTAAGAAATATTGCTGCATCTCACTTTCCAGTCATATATTTTTTAAAAGATTTATTTTATTGTTTTAGACAGAGAGAGAGAGAGACAGACAGAGAGACAGAGAGACAGAGAGAAGGGAGTGGGGGGCCCAGAACAGTCTCCATAGTTGTACGTCATTAGTTTTCGACATGGTTTTATTCCACACAGGTGGGCTGGGGCTTCACAGGGCAGGAACTGGGTTGGAGGCCTCCCGCATGGGAGACATGCCCTCTTGAGCCAGGAGCCAAATTCGGGTGGCAAGAACCAAACTGGGGGCCTCCTGCATGGGAAGCACACCCCAGTTGAGCATATGGGTCTGTGCAGGCCGGGGCCGAGATTTGATCCTTGGTCCCCGGAGCTGCAAAGTGAGCACTTAACCTGCTGAGCCATCCCGGTTTCCTCTCCATTGATATTTCTTTCTTTCTTTCCTTCTATTTTTTTCTTTTTCTTTTTCTTTCATTGGGATTTAAGATAAGTAGTTCGAAGTTAGTGATCTATTTATGTCCTAGATAATTTTGATCCATTGGAGCTTTATATTGTATTTCCTAACTTTGTTCCTTCAAAGCAAATTCTATTGAACTAATCATTAACCACAATAATAACTGCTTTGTATATTGACAAATGCTGACTACAGTCTAAAAACTTCCTAGGAAGCCTCTCATTTACCCCATTTAACAAATCTATGAGACCAATATCATGTTTATCCCCATTTACCAGACAGGGAAACTGTAACTCCCAAGCATAAATCTGAAACCTTCACTATTAAAAACTCACTGAGATCATGTTCTCCTTCTCAGAACCTTTCAAAGGCTTAACGTAGCATTAAGGCTTCATGTGTTCTGGGCACTTACTGCCATCTTGGTGAGTGACCAACCTTTTACCAAGCTCATCTTTATTTATCACCTTTGCTTCAGGCACACTCCCCTCCTCTCCATAACTCAAACTTGAGCCCGACGTATGGCCCTTGCACTTGCTTTCTCTCTGCCTATAGCACTCTTTCTGGACATATGTTCCTCCTACTTATTCAGATTGACCCTCCAGGGCCTTAACTAGGGAGATCTTCTCTGACCACGTGTTATAAAGGAGCACACCCCATCTTCACACACTGCCCTTATTCTTTCTTTTTTCTTCATTATAGTATCACCTAAAACATTATTTTTACATTTGTTTATGTGTTTATAATTTGTTTTGTCCCACTGGAATTTAAACTCCAAAAGAACAACAATTTTGTATTTTTTTTTTCCCTTTTCTGGTTTATTCTTGGTGCCCAGAAGAGGTCAGGAGCCCAGGAAACACAACATAAATAATTTTTTAGTGAACACGTGAATGGACAATCATACTATATTGCTACACTATATTTCTAATAATTAGATTTGTTGCATAGAGGCTACACGTTACGCCTAGTGTTGAGATTCAGTCTTGGACTTTTGGCGAACATTTTGTAGCACCTATTACCAAGTGGAGTCGACTCTCAGCTTACTGGAACTCAAGCAACGGCAAAACTAGGTCCCCTTCCCTTACATTTAAAAAATAAAGTATTTTTTTTATTACAAATTCCAGATTCTGTGACATAAGGCAAATTGCAACTATCTTTATATCTCATTGACATACCTCTTCCTAACCCCACTGTTTTTTTTTTATAATTTTTTTTTTTTTTTAATCTTTTTTATTTATTTAGACAGAGGAGAGAGAGAGGGAGAGATACAGAGACAGAGAGAGAACTGAACTGGGGGAGCTCCCAGTTCAGCATATGGGTCCGCACGGGCCGGGGCCGGGATTCGATCCTCGGTCCCCGGCGCTGCAAAGTGAGCGCCTAACCCACTGAGCCATCCCGGCTTCCCCCTAACCCCACTGTTTAACCTCCTCACCTCTAATTCTGCAAATTTATCTGGGAAGCTCAGGGAATCCAAGAAATGGAGGAAGCTGGTTCGGCTTAGAATGCAGCATAACATCTCAGCAGCACATTTAAATTATACGTTTAGGCTGACAGGTGACCATATTTCAGAGTGGAATCCTTAGAAAGCAGGAGGCAGTTTCCTTCAGCCCCACATCAGCGTTTGATGTAGATCGCCTATTATATTCTTGAGGTATTGTGAAAAATGGATTTGGAGATATTTTCTTGACAGTGGGTAGACTAATGGAATCTGGTGACTGTATTTAAAACATGCAGGGGTTCGTTATAGCATGGTAATAAAAATATCAATTGCACTGACAGCTTAAAATAAATATCTGTCAATGAATGATAATGAAGTTATTTAAATGTTGACTCAAACATTTTCCAAATGCTACATTATTCTCGTTGCTTTAACCTTGTGCATCCCATGTTATTAAGGAGCAGAGCCTGCGATGCTGCCATGGTGCCTTTGGGTTTGGAAGCTATTTTTATTCCACTAAATGCACTAGGAGCAGTAGAAGTGGCTACTCTTAGTGATTTTAAGAAAGAAACAAAACACAGAAGCTGCAGCTGCCCTGTTTAGAAGGGAGCACTGTTCCGCTTTCAGGACATCTTCTGGGCACTGATTTGAGTAATGTCCCCATGCTTCCTGTCCCCTGAGCTGCCCCCTAAAGCTGGAGTCTGTGTTTGGTCACCTTGGCAGTATGACGTAGTATGTCTAGGGTAGGGCTTCTTTCCTCTCTGGGGCCTGTAGGTGGCGAAGTAGGAGCTGAAGTTATTTGGATGCTTTCTATGTTCTTTTGAAGAAGTAGCCTGGCTCATCTTGGTTCAAAGACCATGCTCTAGGCATCAGGCATTCAGTCACTTCCCCTGTGCAGAAGGCACCGTCTGTGTGCCAGAACTGTCCTGGGGGCTGGGGACATAGGGGTGAGCAAACATATATCCACCGTCCATAGGGCACTTAGAGTTGTTTGGAATGCCGGTCAGGTGGAGGTTTCTAGATTAAAAAGAAGTGGATGGAATATGCCCACCACCTTCCTCCCCTTGACCCCACACAACTGATTGTGTCTGCTAATAGCAGGGACTGCAGGAGTCTGAGCCAGATGGTGTGAGCTTCTTTTTTTTTTTTTTATTTTATTTATTTATTTTTTTTTATTAGCTTCTTAAGTTGACTTATTGGAAATCCAGTGGGTCACCCAGGAAGAGCAAGCACCCATCAAGTCAGCCAGCTGGTCAGAGACAGATGATGGGTGCCACCTGTGCCCTGGTGGCAGTGAACACAACAGGCATCTTTCTTGCTCCCATGGAGCTTACGTTCTGGTGGGGGAAGATAGATAACAAAAAATAAGCAGAGTGCCGCATGGGGAGTAGCACACCGTAAAGAGAAATAGAAGAGGCGACGGAGGATCCAGTGTGCTGGGGGAGCCTGAGGGTCGCTGTTTCCTACAGCCTGACCGTTGGGGCCATCTGTCTGAGTATCTGGGGAAAGAGCTTTCTGAGCACGGGGAATAGCAGGGCTAGAGTGGGCAGTGGTGGGGAGCAGGCAGAACAAAGGGGAGGATTAAGGGTTGGGCATCCCACCATTATATCACAAACCTACGAGATAAAAAAGTAAATGTGATTTGGACATGGCACATCGAGAGTTTATTTGTTGAGGAAACAGGGGTACTGATGGTTTCCTCAGGGAGTGGTTGGGTGTCTGAGTCCAGTTCTGTTGGACTTATAGCTCAGATAGGCTGTGTCATCTTGACAATCTTCATGAGACACCACCAGATCGCTGCCTTCTGCCAGCGGTACTAGCAAGAAAGGTGAAGGGTAATTTAATGGTCTACGTATGAGCCGATACATCGGCCCGCCGCACTTTTCACCTGAGATGCAAAAGCCGATATATCGGCCCATTGCACTAAAAGGGCTAACAGGTGGACCCATTCACTTGGTCCCTATTGCTAGCCTTTCCAGGAGCCAGGGTGGACCGGATCAATGACGTGTTCTTTTCTTCGTAGACCATTGTGAGAATTTGTGATTATGCTTTTCTTCACAGTGGTTCTCCCCAGCAGGCCCTCTGTCCTTTGATCTGATATGAAGGAAAGCCAGGTTGCAGTCTACACCTGTATAACGTCCAACAATTTCAGTTCATGGCCTTTTAAATGCGAAACTAGATTTTGTAAGTACAGGGTGGCTCAAAAGTGGTATATAGTATACTGTTTTATTACATTGTTTATTACATTTACATTTGCTTAACACGGTGGAATCTTGTAGGTGCTCGAAATGTCTTCCATCAACACTGCAGTATTCCTCAAACCTGCCCAGTACTCTGTGACACGCAGAGTTGTGTTGTGATGAATTGCATTGATTCCACTCTATACCTCCTTTGGGGCTACCCTATAGCTTTTCTTTCATTCTTGTAGCTTTTGAGAGCTGCTGTGCAACATGGGGTTAAGGACGCCTGCTCTGAAGGGGCAGCCTGAGGGACAGCTGTACCTTCCAAGTTCTGAGGTCTTGAATAGGCTGGTTACACTGCTGGGTTGTCCTTCTCTGTAATGTATGGCTAACATCAGTGTCCATCTCCTGGGATCCTACGTGTGAAGTGCTGAGATCATGTGCTACACACACAGTACACACTTATTTTTAGTTTCTGTTAAGTTTCTGAAGCATAATAGTCTATTCAGCAATGGAATCCTGGCACATATTATAGAAGCAGAGGGTAGAATTCTTAACTCTCAAATTTTAATTCTTACCTTTTTCTCTCTGATCCAAATCCCACACAAAATTAGCACCTATCCTTTAAAATAGGGTAGTCTAAATTTGGTTACACTTAAAGGAGGCTTCAGGAATACCTTCTCAGCAAACTAAACCTCAGCCATTTTCAGTGGTTGAGATTGTTTTCCTTAAGGGTTTGTGTTATGGGTTTTAGTAATATTGGGCAAAAACACACACACACACAAATCAAGAAAAAATAAATAACAAAAGCTATCATCTATAGATTATTAATTATACACCAGCCATTGTTCTCGGCACTTTTTATGGTCTCATTTAGTTTACAAATGATTCTGTGCTTATTTATTATCTCATTCGATGGGATAAGATTATAGAAGAAGAAATCCAATCATACATTTTATTTCTGCCACTCTTCGTGGAAACTATTCATGTCCTGTATTGATCTCTTCTTCTTACATGATGGGACATTTTGCCATCTCAATGAGATCGTAAGTTCTCGAAAGGCAGGTGTCATGCCTTTGGTTCCTGTACCCCTCACAGCAATTCATTTTAGTGCTATGCATCTATTAAATAAATAAAGATGTGTTTTTCAAATACTCTAAAAGTCACTATTTAAGATAAGTCTGTAAAAAGTTAAAGTAAGGACTAAGGATCCAAAGTAAAAACAGGCAAGTCTCGATTTAATCACTTGCATATTTATTTTCTTAGAATGCTAACTTTTTCAGCTTTTGGCTTTTTCTAGTATAACATAGGTGCTGACAGAAGTTCTGTTTTTTATCTGTTTTTTATCTATTAAGTCAGTCTTAAAAAAAAAAAGAATCTGCAAACAATACCTATTTTGGAATATTTGAAAAAACAGTACAGGCTGTTTATATTGTATCTTAAGTATGTCTGTGTCTTTGTATGATACATTATTTTTAAAGGTTGTTTCCTATTTTGGTTTTTTTTTTCTTTTGCCTTTATACCAATAGTCACTTTATGGTTAAGCACAGACTGGCATTTCTGTTTTCAAATTTGATTTGTTTTAAATAGTTTTATTGATCCCACCCCACCCCCGTTTTTTATGAAGCCAAGATTCATAATATTTACTTTCTTTTTTTAATCTTTGATATTGTGTTCCCCAACGTATGTTGTTCAGAACACTGATCTCATTATATACCCCTGAGAATGGATCCTACAATCAAATATATTAGGAAAATACTGTAGGGAAATGCATTTAAGAGATTCCCACAGTATGTATTAGAATAATAAAATGTATGTATGCGTATAAGAATAATGAAATTGGTAAGTTTTGAAATAAAGGAACATTCAATTTCATTTAATCAAGCCTTCCCTGACATTGTTTTGATCTTGGATAACACTGCTCTTCCCAATGCCTAGGGATGATACTTAAAATATTTAACAGCTAAGACGTGGGCTCACCAGCCAGCCTGCTGCCCTGCTGGCTGCCTCTTGTCTCCTCTTCCAGAGCCCACATGCCCAGGAGGCTGCAGTTCCCACAGGTGACCAGCGAAGATACCTGGAAGCATTTGTTAGCTGTGAAAGGGGTTTGCAGATGGGCACTAAGAATTACCTTCCAGAGTGCAGTGCCTTCTCCCAGGTCACTGTCTTTTTCACTGGGATTGGCTTAGGCACTGCCCAATCAGAGCAGGTGCCTCTCTTAGTGTTGGACCCTGTTTCTTGCAGACATCTGTTGTACCCGCCCACAGTCTTTTGGTTATTGGACTGTAATGAGGTCTAGGGAGTTTCCGGGGGAGAGGCCCTGTGGTGAGGCTGGCACAAGGGCTACTCAGAGAACTTGGTGCAGCAAAGATATACCAACTTGTTTGCAAGTGCTGGATTTTTTTCATTTCTGTACCATTATACCAAAGTATCCCAGCTTAATGTTAGTTTTACTCATGACCCATGGCAACACTCTATCTAATTCCAGTTCTGTAGTACAACTGTGAACAACTGCTAGTCTGTGCTATTTTGGGTTTATGGAGATACATCACTTTTCTCTTACTATTGCTCATTACAATGCCCTAATGCTTAAACATAACTTTGCTGTAATTGAGGATTAGCACACTTTGATTTAGTTTTTGAACTTTGAAAAATCCAGGGATAAGAGATAGTACAAAACATCATGGCAGATACTTTGAAGGATCTAGATTGGTGATGTTACAATAAGAGAAAAATGTCTAATAACGTATCGTAAGCTTTCTGAAAAAAAAATCAAAGTTGCTATCGTAAATCTGAGCTAGTTACTTCATCATCATCTTGTCATTTTGGAATTTCAGTAAAATCCACACACAAACTCACATACATACACACATGTACACATATACATGAGTATGATTTAATGTAGAATTCTTATTTGTCCTTATACAGTATTTTTTTTAATGTAACAATATCATTGAGTAGTTCAGAGATCAAATGAATAGAGATTATAAAAAACTAATCATCACCTCATTACAGACTAGTCCCTACTTCTCTAGCTTCTTTTCTTATTGCTGCACTAGGAAAAGTGAACTATTTTCTCATTTCCAACAAAATCCTACTGATATCCACCTATCACTACCTATCATGAGGCAAAATATATTAATGTACCAGTGTTTGCATTTTTTATCCTCCTCTCACCACCCCCTCCCCCCAGGTAGATTTTGCATCTATTTAGTTGTTCTTGAGCTTGGAAGTATTGTTCAGAATAATGACTAGAAAACACTATCCAATAACAGGAGCTAGAGAAAAGATAGTGAAATTTTGGAGACAAACAGTTCTAGTAAGAAGAGGAAGTTATCTTCTTATCCTCCTTCTTTCTTACCTCAGGGTAAGAATGGAGGGGGGAAAAAAAAAAGGAATGGCAAACATGGAGACTGGACTGATTAAAGAAATGAGTCTCTGTTATTTTTTAGATTAGGAGAAAATTTCACATCAAGATGAATTTGGGGAGAAAAAAATAATGGATATGGAAGGAAACTGAAAGAAGTTTGTTGTGGTCCATAGGTAAAATCTCTGTGAATAGGCTGACCAGATGTGCCATTTAAAATAGGACAGAAAATAATACTGGCCTGTTTAAAACCATACGTCTGGTCAGCCCGCCTATGAAAGAATTTTGGAATGCTCTTCAGAAACTCTTGGATATCAAATCACTGTTTGATTGAGTGGAATAGGGCACATAATGACACTGAAGGGAGTCAGCTATATCTGTGGGTTACACATGGTACCTTCTAGTTTATGATGCTCATACCACTTCCCTTTTCTAAAGTCCTATCCATTTTCCATTTTCAAGGTCCATAGTTCATCCCAAAAGCTCTGCATAGGACCCTGATCTTCAGTGATTTGAAATATCATCTAACTTCCATAAAGTATTGGCTATTTGTAATATATACAGATATATTACATATTACATAACAATATATAATTGTGATAATATGTTATATATTGTTTTATATAACAATATATATAAATAAATATATATATGTATATATATATATATATATATATATATATATATATATATGTATATCCAGCCATGTAGTGTGAAAATAGAGGCATTTATGGCTGGATTTTCTGTAGACAGCCCTCATAGCTATATAAATTTTGAAGAGAAAAAGCCAAAATAAATTCTTAATTCCTTAAATCCAGAATCACACGATTACAGCTTTCTTGCTCCAGTACCTGGTCATGGGTAGGCTGGGTTTTTTTTGTTTTTGTTTTTTTAATTTAATTTATTGTTTTTGACAGACAGAGAGACAGAGAGAAGAGGGGTAGGGAGGGCAAAGCAGTTTCCACAGTTGTATGTAATCGGTTTTCAAAATAGTTTCATTCCACAGAGGTTGATGGTGGGCCTCGCAGGGCAGGAACCAGGCAGGGGCCTCCCACATGAGAGGCACGCCTCCCCTGGGTAGATTTTTAATGCACGGTGATGAGATTGTCAGCATGAGCTTCTTCTATGTAGTCTTTCTGGCCTATAGGAACTTGCAACTTTTATAAATATCAGAAATGAATTAAAAAGATTATACTGTTATGTTTTTCCAATTAAACCACCTTTATTTTCTAAAGCCTTGTTAATACTTATCTGCATCATTGCACTTAATGTATTATAACTTTATATGTCCACCTCTCAAGTACATTTGTTGACTTAAGAATAGGGGTATTGTGTTGTTTCCTGGTACTTAGCATAAGGCCTGGCACATTTTATGAGCTCAAAAAAAAAAGAAAGAAAGTGAGTGAATGAATGAACGACTGAATTGCATTGGTAATCTCCCATATGTAAAAAGAGAGTGAGAAGAATTTTTAATTTTTATATCTGTTTTCTTTAAATGACAAAAACAAAACAAAAACTATAGTATAATGTAAATAACACAGGGCTTAGGGCCAGAAAACCTGGATTCAAATTCTATCTGGCTACTTATCAGCTGTTTTCTTTAAATAGGCCACTTAAGATTTTTAACTACCTTCTTCAAATACAGATAATGTTTTCTCCTGCACATGGTCACAACGATGATCTAATGAGATTACAGTTCTGAAATATGTAATAGACTTTCATAGAAGGTGATTAAGGCCTATTTATTCAGTCTGAATTAATAAGTTATTGACCAATGGTAAAAGCCTCTCCAAAAAGACAGAGTCAGCACCAAGAAGAATTGTAATATCCTCCCAACTCTAGGTCGCTTAACACTGGAAAAGGCTACTGAGTAAGACTGTGAAATTTCACATATTAGTAAGACATTTTCTCACTCTTTAATAATAGAAAAAGACTGAATGACCTTTCAAGGAACTGACCCACCATATATTCTATGACTCATGAAAGAAATCACAATTTGTAGATAAATCAGGAGAATCTGCTTTTCCACTGTGCCAAGATAAAGCAGAAGTTTGGAAATGTCAAATCTAAGTAAAAGCTCTTTATTTCTTTGGTCAACTCAAGGGACACCCTCGTATCTTAATCTTTTAAGATTAACAACATACTTTATGCAAGCTGCATACGTTAAGGAGCAGTGAGGAGATGCAGTTTTAATTTTTACCAATTTAATTTAAATGCAAATGTTAACCTGTCATGTGATGCTGCAGTGTACATAATTAAACATCATTATATACTCATGAATCATTTAGAAACCTCCTGAGAGCCATTCTACTCTGTAAAACATGCAGTATACCGACAAGCAACCAAATGACGTATACTTCTGGCCTCACTTATGCTCCTTTTGAATTATAGGTCGACCGATTATGGGACAACCTATGAGAAGCTGAATGATAAAGTTGGGTTGAAAACAATTTTAAGCTATCTCTACGTGTGTCCTACCAACAAGCGTAAGGTAAGATATGTGCATTCAGCATGCTACTCACTCATGATGTAACTTCTGTCTTGGTTGGCTAAACTTTCCAGCTACCTAGAAATCCATTATAATTCAGTTTTAAGAAATGTAATGATGAGGTGATGGCTATTAAAATGGTGAAATGTCTGACACACTGTCGTTTTTAGATCAGTAGCTGTGACTGTAGGAGACAAGGGGTAGGTAAAAAGATACAGCATTACCATTTCCAAGAGGTGGCTGGCTATAGGGAATGAGTCTCATTGGTTGGATGTTGCTATGTGTCTTGTAAGAGCTCTGACCAATCAGTGGCAAGGCTCAGAATGAGCCTCAATAAAACAGAAGAGATCAGGGAATTTTCATCTGGTTATTCTCATTTTCCCTTGACATGGAGTAAATAGATGAGCTATTATAGAAGTGAAGTGAATGCATTGTCCTACAGCAGGTTGGAAGTTTCGATCCTAAAGTTTATTCAACCAGCATACAAATGCTAGGATGAAGGCATTGCTACACAGAGCCTTGTAGATCAGTATATATCACACCCTAATTTTATAGATGAGAAAACTAAGGTTTAAAGAAAGAAAGTGGCTTCCCCTATTGCAGATTTATGGCCACAACTGGGATTAGAATTCAGGTCTTTTGGTTGGCAGTCATGCTGTTTCCACTACATTCTACTGCTTCTATTAAGAGGGTTTATCTGCTCTTCAGAGAGAAATGTTATTTTCTTAAGGAGAAAAATGTTTGCTTTTAAATAAGAAAGACCTGTTTGTCTCAGGAGAGGTGTTGCATCCATTGTTTGGTTTTAAAAACTTGCATTGTTAAATTCTGTATTCTGACGTAATTTCGAGGTATGGCATGAACTGCATGAAATAACAGTATCCATCAGGAAATAGAAAGGTACTGTTTATGTGTCCTAAGCCGTATTCTGTTATGATGGCAGCACTGATTGCTAGGTTCCCATTTCATGTTCATCAGCAGTTACTGTTAGTGACCTTGGCTGGCTTCTGCATTTTGTTATCTGGACTGTGCAAGGTGGATGAAAACATCTCCAAACAGTTTTCTTCAACTCTGGCTGCACATCCAAAGTAGTAGGTGGTCCCCAAGAGTGCAAGCCCTGGTCCCACCCTTGTTTCTCTGGCTTAGGACTCAGGTAACTGCTGTGAGCAAGCTCCGCAAACACTTCTGGTTTCTGGCTAGGATGAAGAATCCCTTATATCAGATGAAATATTCCCTCTGGCTCTACACATTTCAAGTTCTTCAGTAGAAGCAACATAATGGACCAGTTGCACATGGGCTCTAGTCTGATGGCTTTAGTATAACCCAGCTAAGACAATTAATACGTGTAAAACTCTGCTGATTTACTTCATCTTGCCAAGGCCAGTGGTCATCAAGCTGCAAATAGGGGATAATTATAATATCTACATTGTGAGGGAAGTTGTGAGGATTACATGAAATAAGGCACTTCAGGTAGTTAGCACAGAATTGTTAAATGTTAATCAGTGTTTTCTTTTCACTTTATTCTTTTTTCACCTTCCTCCTCCTCCTCGCTCTTCATATAATTACCAGTATTGGAGGCAATAGTAGTTATTATCCTGCAGGAGTAGCAGTGTTCTTTAGAACTTTCTACTGTGATTGAAATGTTCCTCTAAGCTGTTCATTACTATAGGCACTAACCACTTGGGGCTATTGAATATTTGAACTATGGCTAGGGTGATTGAGAAACTGGATTTTACATTTCATTTAATTTTAATTAATTTAAATGTCAATACCCACATGTGGCTGATGACCACAATATGAGGCAGTACAGTTCAATACTGTCATCCTCACCCATTTAGAGATATACCCTGAACATTTCTCTCATCCCTTTACTAGCCGGTTTCTGGTCCATCATCAACAATGGCATGTAAACAATTTTCATCTTTTCTGTAGAGTCCTAAATTGAGGAGCTGACCGTATATTCTTTATTTTTATAATGAGACTTGGTTATGTTTGTTGGCTTTCAATCAGTTCTTATACTCCCTATTGATTTTTCCTCTAGTTTACATTTTTAGTACATTTCACTTGCCAATCAACAAACTGTAGGCAAGGCACATGGAAAAGAGAAGAAAGACAGCATTCCACCCCAAAAGGCTTTGGGTGAGCCATTTACGTGCCCCCATTTGTAAAGTGATGCAGGCAAAAACAAAGGGATTTACAGCTGCCAGAGACCTGAGAATTGTTCTAATCTAGCGTGAGTCTCTGTTTCATTGCTGTCATTAGAAAGGAAAACGATTTTTGAAAATGAGATGCCTGATACTGCCTGGGTGCCTAGGTTTCTCTTTAGTGTGGTGACTTGGAGACATCAAGGTTGTTTGTAGGGACAGGAGTGGAAGAGTAAGACATGCCTGTTCTGACATAAATTCTAAGGCTGGAGGGAAAACTCTGATGGAATATAGCAAGGAACCTTCCCCCCACCCACCTCATCGAATTCACTCGTGTTAATACACCAGGCTGAATACTTAATCTATAGTTACCCAGAGGACTTTAAAGAGGGCATTTGGCTGTGGGCAGTAAGCTGAAATCAAGACGTGGAGGACCCCTATTTCCAGAGAAAGAGAAATCGTTCCCCATGACTGTGAGCGAGCAATTTCCTCTGGGACAGTCACCTTCCAGAGGCAGAGGCAGGACTTGAGCTGCTTAAAACAAGTGCTGATGCTTGAACCGAAGAGAGGGGATCTTTTCCTCTAGAGATGAACAGGGCCTTCAGGGTCACTTTCTGCAATGTCGACAGGTTTAAGAAATATTGGAGGACAATGAAGTTCTTTACACAGTGCAAAAATTCAATAAAGTTGGCACAGCAGTAAATTTGTGTACAATTTTTCTAGTTATGAAGTTAGCTTATCACCATGAAATATATATCTCCCCACCCTGCCAAACAGGCATACTTGGACTAAAGGCATAGTAGCAGCACAACATTTTGAAGTATGAATATATTTTTCCAATCAATGAGAATATATGTTTTAAAAAATAAGAAGAGAATGGGGGAGAGGAGGAGCAGAAGGAAAGATAAAACTCTATTAATTATGCAGGACAAAGGTATTTTATTTCCGTCCAGTCGTCCTGGGACTGGTGTCCTCCAGTGAAAAGGCAGGCTCCTATTATCAGTTCTCTGAGTTCTCTAGAGTACTATCTAGCAAGTTAACGTCTTTTGTATCAGATACTTCTATCTGCTTTTCACGTCAGTGGGAGCAACTGGCATAAAACAGACATCAGGACAACTGTCTTGTGTTCTCGGAAGCCTGATTTGCCTCCATGTTCTTATTGCTATTTTTAGCTCCTGGTGAGGACAACTACAATTCCTCAATCCACGTGTCTCCAGCAGTGGGCATCAGGGCCTGGCTTTGCGGGCATTCCTGGGACCAGAGCCCAGAACAAAGCAGGCCCTTATGTGCGGTTTAAGTTGATGATTGCCCACTGGCCGTTCTGCTGCAAGCCCACTGTCACTTACAGTAGCTTTCCTTAAATACGGCTGTTGCCGTCAGAAATGTAACCTCATTGTAGGTCAGTATAGGAAATTCTAAGAGTCACAGAAAGCCAGCTCCCAGGATGTATCTTAGCTCATACATGCTCTCTTTCAGAAGGAACCCTGCCCTTGGCCACTGATATATGAGTCAGAGTCCAAAAGAACAGGAATGGGTACGTCCTGATGGCAGAGTAGAGGCAGGCTAGTTATCTGTCACCATGTGCCCAAGCGAAAGCACCCCCCTGGCTCTAGTTCGTGGTAAATCCCCAAGTTGATGTCCCTAGTGGTTTATTGGCTATATACATGTCGTCTTTTATGAGAAAAGTTGGTTTAACCTATGCCTGAAATGAACAGCTGGGATCTAGAGGATGATGGGAAGAACTAATACAAATGTATCAAAGAAAACAAAGATCAGTGCTGAAATCTCAGCTTCACTCTTAAATTCTCACGAAGTTTACTTGTATTTTTTCTAGAAAGAAAACTTCTTCATACTCTGTGTATCTATCAGCAATACCTTTCCCATCACCCTCAACCAATCTTCACTGTTCTGCTTTCATGAGGTGTTGTTAATATCTTCAAGGATAAAAGAACGAAAATCCCAAGTGGGATTCACTGGAAGAGAGGATAAAAAAAAAAAGGAGTGTTTTTTTGTTTTATTCTGTTTTTTAAACTTGGAACAGCCCCTCATTTAGCAGTTCTATCCTTGTACCCTCTGCACACTATGTTCCCAGCAAAGAAAAAACCTAGAGTATTTGTTCTTTATATTTGCTGTGCCCCTCTCCACCCCTGAACCTTCTCCATTCTGTTATTGCCACTTAATTAATATTACTTCTGCTGAGAGAACCTTTCAAGACCTTCCTCTTATAAATAGGAGCCTAGTTCTTCAAAACACATTGATCATTCTTTAGGGTCTCTCGGTGCATGCCAACGTTAAACACTGTTTTCTCCAGATGTTTAGGTTTTAATTACCATACTGTATGTGGCATTTTCGAAATAAGCATTTAATTATTGACTTCTTGCCTCTTCTCTTCATCTCCTGGGCACGCTTCATTCCTCTTGTCATTTGCTCGGGTGGTCTGTATCATGGATGTAACTTTTTGGGGACAGGGAAGAACTGCAGTTGATGAGTCTGCCAACTGCTCTTAAAGGAAAATTATGGAATCGCTGAACCAGAACTAAAAGATGTTGGAGGTTCTCAGACTCTACCTTTTCACTTAACAGATATGGAAACCAAGTCCTAGAGAGTTTAGTGACATGCCCGGGGTTGCATACAACAGGTGAATGTAAAGCTCAGGTCATCGGACTTTCAAAGTAAACCTCAAATGCTACCTATTCCATAACATTTAATTAATTCCACTAACGAAACTTATCTCTCCCTCTTGTCTCCATGGGACCTGCTTTTCTAGTACTTTCGCTCACTTCTGATCGTGGCTGTTCTTGATCACCTCTAATCCTTCCTTTAGAATACAAAGTCCTAGGTAGGAGAAAGTACCTTAATCAGCATCACCATTCCTAACTCGCCAAGCATAGGCTGATGCGTATCGTAGATCTCCAGCACCTGGCTGAGGACTGCGGTTGAACTTAGGTGGGGTTTTGGACTCCTGGTCTGGAAATTGAAAAGGAAAGTACATTGTGAAACAAGCGTTGTGCTCATTTATTTTCTGTAATTATAAATCTAATTCTGTTTCAAGTGAATAAACAGATAGTAAAAAAAAATTTCTTCATTTAGGTTTTTGACATTTCTAGACGTATACAGTAATTTAATCTTTTCTAGCTAAAAAGAGCCTGATTCATATTTAAAATGCCAGGACTTTGCGTAGCACTCACTCAACATTATCTGGTAAGGCTACAGGGAACAGGCATGTTGTATAATACATCAAAGGGGGTGAATGACATGTCCCTTGTGGGCATTCAATACTTGCTTGTTCTAGCCTGACTCTTTTATCTGTGTCTTTGTACACAAGACCATGTGCTTGCCTCTAATCTTTAAAAATAATGTATGTTTCATTCATGAAGAAGGGTGATGCATGAACTCAGAGACAGAAGGGACATGGCATTTTCCAAACTTCAATGGAAGTGACTCTTTTAGTGAACTTCCCTACCCTTAACCCGCGCAATGATCGTCTCCTTTGAACCTTCCTAGGTACAGCTGAGGGTTTACGCTTAGTGTGCAACCAGTGTTTCAGGCCATTAAGCCTTGCTTTTCTGCTTGAGCATTCCAACATCAAATCCAATCCAAGAAAGCATCTACACTTTTTCTCTGGGTGATTGTCCAACAATCATCCAAGCCCCTGGGTTTCAAACAAACTACAGAATAATAAGTGTAACATGCTGTTTGGAGCAGGGCAGAGTTCCAGGAGTGCCCACTAGGGAGCGCCCACGTTGCCTATGGGGAGTCCCCCAGGACTCCTAAACTCCATAGGACACAGTTGGAAAAAATAAATAAAATAAACACTAATCTAGGTTGCTTCTCCTCTATATATTGACTCACACCTGAAGCAATCAGGTACCTTGCACTCTTCTATGTAAATCAAAGCACCTATGATAATATTCATAAATAAAAAAGTTAATAAAACTAGTCTTTTTTTTATTTTAGCTCCATATTTTACATAGTAGATTCCAGTTGGTTTTTGTTGACTCTTATCAGTGCTTAAAGCTAATGTAAAGTAAATAAATAAATAAGGCAGATTCACAATGTGCCTGTTTTCTCAGAACTGATCAGGTGAACTAGTAGTTTATCTCATTTCATGTAGCATTAAGTAGTATTAAGTACTTTTCTTGTTTTTTT
>PVKE010013448.1:0-36566 GCA_004027555.1 Craseonycteris thonglongyai | reverse complement strand
AAGCCGGGATGGCTCAGTGGGTTAAGCGCTCACTTTGCAGTGCCGGGGACCGAGGATCGAATCCCGGCCCCGGCCTGTGCGGACCCATATGCTGAACTGGGGAGCTCCCCCAGTTCAGTTCTCTCTCTGTCTCTGTCTCTGTATCTCTCTCTCTCTGTCAAAAATTAATAAATAAATAAAAATAAAAATAAATAAATATCTATCATTATCTATCTAATCTATTTATCTATCTATCTGTCTGTCTATCTATCTATCTACCATCATCATCTATCTAATCTATCTATCATTTATCATCTCTCAAAATAGTAAATAAATCTTTAAAGCAAAAAGACAGGTGGCATTAAATGTTTGGTGTGAGGCAACAGAGTGGTATTAAACAGAGGAACTCGATATGAAGTTTAGGGACGAGCTGAAGTAATGTGTGATTTTTGTCCTTGCAGTGAGGCTGGGACTTTATTATAGCATACTTTGAAAGTGCCATATTAGTATATATTAAAGTTTTATGCATCAAAATTCTAGAAAGCAGGTGTTCCTTTATAAAACCTCCTTGCTCACCTTTTATGATATAATCATGTGCTTGTGATTTTCAGCTTTTAGATTATTATAAATAATTTGATATGAAAATAAAATGTTCCTGTATATTTTTATGATGTAGTTTTGTACAATTACCTATAGAAACTGGATTCTGACATTTGAGCATGAGGACTTTGAACTTGATATATATATATAGAAGTTACAGTGATTATCCACTGGATGTAATAGAACCAGAGGGTAGATAGTTATGAATGAAATTGTAGTCTTGAGAACAACTTTAATTTTTAACATATCAGGAGAAGTGTTTGAAGTTCCTTGTAAAATGTTGGAGTGTGGCTTACCTAGACAGTTTTTTCTTTTTTGATTCTATTAATACAAACCCCCCTTCCTTCCTTATTTTCTTCCTTTCTTCCTTCCTTCCTTTCTTCTTTCCTCTCTCTCTTTTCCCCCTCTCTGACTCCCTCCTCCCCTCTGTTCTTTCTTTTTCTTTTCTTTCACTCTTTTATTTTATTTTTTATTTTTTTGCATAGGGACATGCACAAAAGAAAGGTTTTAAATTTGCCAGTGTCCCTTCACTACCAGTTAACCCATGTTTGCATGTATTTAGGTAAAGTGCTACCAAAAGTGTTTTTCTAGAACTTAACATACATCATTAGTTCAGTGGAACTATACGGAGCTAAGAAGGTGCCTTGATCCTTGCCAAGTTCCTGACCTCATGAGCATTCATCACCTTCCTTTAAATAGCAATAAATAAAGTTATGTTCACAGCAGCTTACAGACCTGGGAGGGGCTCCTTCTCTACCTCACTCCCATGACCCAGAGACCAGTGTCACTCTGTACCCAGCCACCTTGACTGTGAGCAAGCATGAATCATTTCCTGTCCTCACCTGCACCCAGTGGAAACCCTCCTGGGTTACAGCAAGTGAAAGAAGTATTGGGCTCATCAGCTACCACTGCTCATTTGTCCTCTTCTCAAGAGGTTTTCCTTGTCATAGAAAGTCCTTTTCACTTGTTCCCTGACAACCACCCCCCTCCACCCCCCTTAAACCTTTTGCATCTCATCTCTCTCAATAGCACATCTGGATGATTCCTGAGGTTCTATCATTGGAGCTTCTCTTTCTGCATTCTTGCCTCTGATAAGCTTCCTACTGTCATGGCTTCCGCTGTCATCCATGAAGGTCCAATTTCGCACCTGCAGCCACATTTTTCTATCCCTTGTGGACATCCCATACTTCCAACTCTCTACTGGACTAATTTTGAACTTTATATGAAAGAGAATTACATTGTATGTTTCTTTTTTGGTGTTGCTTTGTTTCTTAGGTTTATATGAGTCATTGATGTATCAGTGATATAGCGAGTAGCTATAATTTCTTTTCATTGCTGAATCCCATTCCATTGAATACATAAATCATAGTTTAGCAAGTCTACTATAAATATGTCACCATTTGAGTTGTTTCTAGTTTAGGACTCTTGACAAACTGTGCTGCTATGAAAATTCCTGTATGGGTGTTCTGGTACTCATGGGGAAGCATTCCTCTCTGATACGTTGTCCATGTTAGGAGTAGAATTGCTCAGGGTCCACTGCAGAAAAAGAAAGGAGCTGACTCTGGGAAGCCTTAATGATTCCACGAGACCAAAGTGGTTATAACTGAAAGATGCCTCACCCTAGAAGTCTGAATTCTTTGTTTAGTAACCTATACTGAAGATGACCAGCATAGATTTCCATGTCAATACTGATTTCTAGATACTGACTACCTAGAAGCACTGTGTTAGAAGGATTCTGAGGCAAAGTCCTGGCTCAGAAGGAAAGTTCTGTTAACAGTTAACACCTGCCAATCATGCAGGAGGAAGGAGGGGTAGTTTGTTTCTTTCGTTTTAGGTCAATGAAGAAACCTGTGCTTAGCAAGTTCATCTTTGTTCCTAGCCACACTAATTTCATATCTCACATGCAATGTATTTTTGGACAGGTGTACTTTTGTTTTCTCTGAGGGCTTAGATGCATTACTCTCTTAAATCCTAGCCTTTTATTGGTTTAGTTGGGGATAGTGGTAAGGATACATATTCCCCATTTGACTTCCTTATTTTTGTTGAAGTTCACATCCAGATTGAATCTTTTATTTAGTTTTTCTGAATCGGGGTCACTAGAAAGTTGGTTGGATTGGATGTTCCCTTCTGTAAAGTTCTTTTAATCACTTATTCTCAGTCACCGTCTCAGTTTAAGGCTGGTAGTAGACATATAGACCCAAATGGCCAATACTGCCCTTAACAGGGCCTTCAATAGTAAGGTGACCAGACGTCCCGCTTTTGGCGGGACAGTCCCGATTTTTAACAATTTGTCCCGCATCCCGTGGCATTTTAAAAAAGTCCCAATTTTTGGAAAGAATGCATGACAAGCTAGGGAACGGCAGGAGATAGACCAAATTTTTAATCAAGAACCCCCTCCCCCCGGTCAATGGTGTCCCGCTTTACCAATGTTAAAATCTGGTCACCTTATTCAACAGACATCTGGTGTCCCATGAGTTTTCCACTTATTTCCGTTTCAAAGCCCATCTCGTTTTGAATTGATTCATTAGTTTTTTGTTTCCAGTTTCTTCTTTTAGCTCATTCACAGATCAGATGGTATCAACCCTCCTGAATGCAATGAATGATGAATTCAAGGGTTTCAGGCCATCACACCTACCTAATTCCAGGGGTTTATGACTCTCATAATGTGTGTGGGCGTGGTCTTCTTACCATGCCCATTTCTAATACCAAGATCCCTGAAGTATGTAGTAAGAGTTCCCACATGAGTTCTCCCAAAGGGAGGGGTGGAATTGGTGTTCCAACAGCTGGGAAGGGCAGAAATATGTGGACAATGGGAGGGAAGGGAGAATTCAATGTAGAGGTAGAAACTGACAGTTTAAACAAGTGGTCAGGATCAGGCAGGACAGCTGTACCGACTTGGCTGCACTGGGACTTAATAAATAGATTGACACATTTTTGTACAAAATTCATTTTTAGTTATTGTGCTTCATTGTGTGGTATATTTAAAAACATGCAATAGTAACTGGGATGTCTTTGGCCTCAAAATGTTTGCAACATGGGATGGCCTAGGGCAGGTTGTGGTATGCTCTTCAATAGGTAGCTTAAAAGTGAAAGTCAATAGCTTGGTGATTGCCTGAGGGAAGGGGAGGAGGGGAGAGGGAGAGAGGGAGGGGAGGCAGGAGAGGGCACCAGCATTATGGACACACTCAATAGTTTGGTGGTTACCTGGAGAAGTGGGGAAGAAGGGGGAGGGAGAGCAGTGGGGGGAGGGGGGAGTGGGCACCGGATATATGGTGATGGAGGGAGAGCTGATTCTGGGTGGCGAGCACATAATGTGATGCATGGGTGATGTGATGTGGACTTGTACATCTGGAAGCTGTCTAATTGTTACCAACCAATGTCACCCCATTAAATTTAACAATAAACACAATAATAAAAAAAAAGTGAAAGTGCTCTGGGAGTTTAAAGAAAAGTGGGTTCCCGCCTCCCCTGGCGCACACCTAGTGAGGACTGGGGGATGAGGAAGGCAGCTGGCCCAGGAAGTCTTGCATGTGGTGGGTTCTATCGGGAGGGTTTCTGTTCCCTTTTTCTAACTCTCTTCTTTGGCAGCACAGTTTTGGGTTGTGGTAGGAAGGAAAGCTACCCCGTTCCTCTTCTCCAATGTGCAGGAAGGAGCCCGTTTTCACAGACTGGCAGTTCCAGAGAAATGGGTGTGCCCATGGCTTTCTCCAGAATTGTTTTGCAGTATGCCCACCAAGCAGAGCAGACGGAAGCAGCCTTCCGGAGGCTGCATGTCTCAGGCAGGCACCCAGCCTGGACTCTGTTGGCGCAGAGAAGCTGAGCTGGGAGTCTGGATCGTGGCCAACTTGGAGAGCCAACAGAGGTGGCTTCCGGCAGGGCAACTGATGCTTCTTTATTTCGGACATGAGTCCCACTGCTCAGTTTTGAGTTACTGGGAAAGCAGTTATGACACTATTATCATCAAGAACATGTGGCAGTGCCACCTGGGCGCCTTTCCCGATAATGAGCTCAGGCTTCACACCTGGGGAGTCTAGTGTTGACCAGCTAGGACCTGGCCATGCGTGTTTTGACAAGAGTCCTCCTGCAAGTGGAGCCATGCTGTGTCTACCTTTGTGCACTGGGGTTCTGCAGAATTCCTCTCCCCCTGTGCCCAAGAGCACCTGGTTCCCTAAAATTCATACTTCAGACCAGATTATGATACTCCCATACCTGTCATTAAGTATAAAGAAATATTTAAGCAATATTCTCATTGATGTCTCATACATTTCCTTTTGGCATTTATAATGTGATCTGTATTAAGTAAAGTGTATAGCTGACACTTTGTATTACTCTGTTTTTTTGCTGTCATTTCTAGTGCCAGACTTTCGAGCTTACTTGATAGGAGGGCTTCTTGCCTTCACAGGGACGGCCGTGTTTGTCATGTGCATCTACAACATTTACAAGATTGACATTGCACTTTGGTATCGAAGTGCCTTCCATTCTGCTGGGACTATCCAAGGTAAGTGTGGGAAATCACTCAGAATTGGTATTTGCTCATCCATGTAACCACATAAGTATACTTTATCATATTTTACCAGCTTGCCTTTCGTGTTGTTGGCAAAGTTAGACAAAGCAGTCTTCTTTTGAGCATGATTTACCCAAGAACACCAGCATTGTTCAGTCACACCAGGCTTGCAGGCTAGTAGTAGCCGAGGGAATAGGGATTTACAAAACTTCAACAGGGCCAGATCATCTTCCAGGTCCTGCTGCAGCCACTTCAGAATTGTTCTCACGTCCGCTGTGTGCAAAAGAAGATTGGTGTCAGGGCAAAGTGCTCTTCACCCAGATACGCCTTCCACGTGTGGCTGTGTGGGCAGGAGCCATGTTACAGAGCGCGATCTGTGGCCTGTGGCTGGAGCACCTGGTACTTGGGGCCTGAAAGATTTAAGTCTCCGACTCTCAGGTTAGAAGGGAGATGGATGTGGGTTTAAATTTGAGTGTTCCACTTACTCCCTGTGTGATCTTAGAAAGGTATTTCTTTTCCTTCTTAGTGGTGGAATGAGAGGAGAGAAGGAGTCACTGACAGAAGGAAGGAAGAAAGGAAGGGAGGGCGGAAACATAATCAGAACCTGCCTCACAGGGTGCTGTGGGAGCAGTTGACTTGAAGTCCAGCAAAGCCCTGAGCAGGGACCTGTGGCACAGGGGGGCACCCTTGTTGCCTGCAGGTCAAAGCCCGCTGCCCCTGCCAGTCTGCCCCAGGCTCTCAGTCTGTTCTGTGGAGTGACCTGCCAGCACGATTCAGCACAGAAAGGCCTCAGTGTGATCTTGAATCTCTGAGAAGTGAGCATTTCCCGCCATTGTGGTTTTTAATTCTGGGTTATGCATATTGCCTGAGAATGGATATGACCTATTAAGGCCTACTACTTCTTTACAGTCTCCTCACTAGATGGGAAAATGAATACAAAGCCAGGAGCAGTCTGGTACAGCTCACATGCAGGAAGGTGCACAGATTTATGCCTTCGCAGTTCAGAGAATCACAATGTTAAAAATGCAGGCATGTGGGAAAATGGGTGCCAAGTGTGTCTTATGCATTCCTGCTACAGAGATACACGAAGTGCCCGCTTTCCATAGAAAAAGTGTGGGAAGAGGCATATCCCACAAGTGTGATAAAACACAGATGTCCTCACTTGGACATCTACATTGAAGTTTAGAATTCAAATTTGGCAGCTCTGGAGCAGCAAAGAGAGCCATCTTTTCTTGATGACGAAGTTCAGTTGCAGAATCCCAGGGTTGCGTGCCCAGTGAGTGCAACCTGAGGGGCCTCCAGTGTTGGTGACAGACAGTCAGCAGGACATGGGGTTCTATTAGGGGTTGCGGTCTCTGCAGAGGTTGCTCTCTGTGAGCCGTCTGTGCCTGAGCTCCGGCCTATGTCCCTATGTCTGGCGGAAATGACACTTCAGTGTGCCGCTACGTGTCCTTTCTGACACATAGATGTGAGTAGTTCGGCAACTGCTTGCTTATTGACTGACAGGGGAGTACGTCGACTTAGGCGGTATTCCGGGAACTCTGGCCCCGTGATGGGTGTACGCCCTGACTCACTGCAACTCCCAGGAGTGTGAGTGATGAGTGCGTGGTGAAGCATTCCGGTGGTGAAGTCAGGTTTAGCAGGAAGAGAAAAAAGGAATCGTTAACCCTGAGATGGGGGAGTTGAGCAGATGGGAGACTCAGGGAGCCTTCTGCCTCCACAGCCCCCACTGAGTTTGGACTGAAGCCCAAATTCAGAATCAACGGGCTGAGGGTTTGGAGATGGGAACTCAGTCGGCCACTGGTCCTTTTTAAAAAATTTAATCCAGAAAAGTTCACGTGCACTTTGTGATTAAATTCACGACAGCTCAGTCTCTGAGAACTGTCCTGTAAAACTCCTCAGAGTGTGGACTTCAGCAGTGAGTTAGTGATGACACTCATGGATGAATTACAGATGCTATTTCCAGATTTGTTTCCCTGAGGAATAGTTTCGGATCATTTGGAAACATGTGGAGTAAAGAATGGCAAACACAAACGAGGAACAGGGAGAAATTGTGTTCTTTTTACATTAAAGTATTTATTCCATAGATTAGTCAGGATTTATAAGCGACTAATAGCTACATGTGTCTAACTCATAGTTTTGTTTTTTGCTTTCTTTTTTATTAAATTTATTGGGGGTGACATTGGTTAGTAAAATTATATAGATTTCAGGTGCACAATTCTACAATACATCATCTGTGTGTTGCATTATGTGCTCACCACCCAGAATCAGTTCTATTTCCATCACTATATATTTGGGTCCACTTCCCTCTTCCCCCAATCCCCTCCAGCCTTACCCTCTAGTAACCACCAATCTATTGCCTGTGTCCCTGAGTTTTTGTTTGTTTGTTACTTTCAGTTTTATATCATATATATGAGTGAAGTCATATAGTTCTTTATTTTTTCTGTCAGGCTTATTTTGTTTAGTATGATGATCTAAAGATCAATCCATGTTGTCACAAATGGAAATATTTGATCTTTTCTTATGGCTGAGTAAAATTCTGTTGTGTAAACATAGCACAACTTCTTTTATCCAGTCACCTATTATAGGACACTTCGGTTATTTCCATGTCTTGGCCACCATGAATAGTGCTGCAATGACTAAAGTTTTCCAATTTTGATGGTGAATACCCAGAAGAGGGATTGCTGAGTCATATGGTAATTCTAGTCTTAACTTTTTGAGGAACCTCCATACTGTCTTCCATTGTACCGATGTACATTTATACCAGTAATGTATGAGGGTTCCTTTCTCTACACAGCCTCTCCAGCACTTGTTATTCTTTGTCTTTTGATTATAGCGATTCTAACAGATGTGAGGTGGTGTCTCATTGTGGTGTTGGTTTGTATTTCTCTGATAGCTAGTGAAGTTGAGCATTTCTTCATGTGTCTGTTGCCCAGCTCTATGTCTTCTTGGGACAAGTATCTGTTCAGATCCTGTGCCCATTTTTTAATTGGGTTGTTTATTTGTTGGTTGTTGAGTTGTGTGTGCATAACTCACAGTTTTTTTAAGAGTCTTCACAGACCTAGTTAAAGCCTATGAGTTCTGTATATTGTCTAACAAGTCAAAGAAAGTGCTTTAAAAATTCTTCTGCCAGGGATGCATATGTATACAAATATATAAGTATAAGTTTACAAAGTTACTCAAGTACTGTGTATATGCCTTACCTTATTCCAGATAAATTTGTGGAGATAAATCTGTTCCAGATGAATCTGTTCATGTGAAACAGACAATTAAAACAAAAACAAAATACATACAGTGAACACAGGGGCACAAAGGAAGAATAGTACGACAAGGCTAGAGTCCATGACAAGCCTTGGACAGTTTTTAAAGGTGAGCTTGCTTTAGAAGCCAAAACAAAAGCAATCACATGCTTCCTTGTGTGCTGTTCACAAAAAACCTTTCATTACTCTTGAAAGCACATGGCCTTTCTGGGACAATTGTCCAAGAAACTCTTCTTTTTTTTGACGGAGTCCTCATTTTTAAAAGTTGTGGTAGAGTGAACCTTATGTGCAACACCCTCTGGTAAATGTAATTCCTGTCATGTGGCTTTTCTTCAAGTGTCTCTATGAATGCCATAGAGGTTACAACACCAAACCTCATGCAATTCAGTAAAGCACTTACATGAAGTTCAAATTGATTGTCTGATTCTTCCGCTGGTCCAGTTTGATTAAGTTTAAAATTTAGCAATATCATATCAAGAGAAAGTAGGGAATTGAATAATTTTTAAGCATTCTTTTATAAACACAATTTATGCAAATTACAGTATTTGTATATAGTATTTCCCAATAACCAGTAAGGGCAAGTGCAGATGCTTTAACATCAAAAGTAGAGTTGAATCTCCTTAGAAAATGAAAGAAACTTAGCTAGAACCTGGATAAACTGTCACCTACCACCATATGGAGGTGGGCTGTGAGTATCTACCAACAGTTTCAGTTTCTTCAGAAAACTCTTCAGGACTCACTTGTAGATCTACACTTCTGCAAGTTTCTTGATAACATAGACAGTTGGGGGTGTCTAACTCATTGTTATTTGTTGCTATACATTGGCATTTTTTCAGTTGCTGTTCAAGTTGGGAAGCAGATTACCTCAAAACTTCAGGACATAAAACAACCATTTACTTTGTCTGTGGATTCTGTGGGCCATAGTGGGAATGGCCCGTCACAGTTCTGTGATGTATGTGGGCTCAGCTGGAGGACTGGCAGTTGGTTTTGGCTGCTGGCTGGTGGCCTCCGCTCCTCTCCACAAGGTCTTATCCAAGCAGTCTCTCTGTGTGGCTACCTTGGGCTTCCTCACAGTATGGTTTCTGGATTCCCAGGGCTAATGTTTCAAGAGCAAAAGAACTAGGTCAAAGTCAAATTTTCTTTCATGA
This sequence comes from Craseonycteris thonglongyai, assembly GCA_004027555.1. NCBI lineage: Eukaryota > Metazoa > Chordata > Mammalia > Chiroptera > Craseonycteridae > Craseonycteris > Craseonycteris thonglongyai. Next base: position 27,075 of record PVKE010013448.1, on the reverse strand, counting down.
CTAAGGTCCTGAATTTCTAGTATTAGTTCTACCCCATTCTATTTGTTAAGCAGCTACAGAGTCCTGTCCAATTTTAAGGGAGTGAAAATAAATTCCTTCTCTTTGTGAGGTATGGCAAAATTTGGAAACGTGTGGGACTGGAAATATTGTGGGGCTATTTCCGGAAAACACAGTCTGACACACTGGCACAGGACTAATCACGGAGGAGTTTTGTGAGTGTCCTGCTTCCAATTCTCAGCCACACCATAGGGAATGGTGGCTTTGGGTGTGACTCAAGGCTGTGTGCTTACCAGCAGGGAGACCTCAGAAAATCACGTAGCTTCCTTACCCCTAATCTGAGGATAGACGTGTGACCCTCACAGTTCACAGTGAAAGCCAGAGCCATGAATGGCTGTCATGCAGTGACCTGAGAGAACCCTTCAAAACTAGCAAGCTAAAGCAAAAAGCAAAATGGCTACAGCTTAATTTTTTTGCTTTATTGCTCAGTATTAAGGATTGGTCATTTGAAAGTAATGAAGACCTGCTGCATTTTGAGGACAAGTCAGAACATTGTATTTCTACCCAACAACTTAGTCAGAAAGAAAAAAAGAAAAAAAAAAAAGATGACCAAGAGATTAGAGGCATTTTTTAATTTTTGAGTTTTTAAAATGTGAGATTCTATCACTACCCAAATCTCTTCTGTCTCTGAGTTTTCACATTACACAGCAAGGAGTACCTGTGTCTTTAGAGATCACAGAACACTACCAAAGAGGAAATGCACTTGTAATAATTGTTTTTTTTATTTTTTTGTTTCCTTCTTTCTTCCCTTTCTTCCTTCCTCCCACTCTCCCTCCCTCCCTCCCTCCCTTCCTTCCTTCCTTCCTTTTGGCAGTGGGAAAAAAGACAGATCAAGGGAAGAGAGACACTAGTGGCAGGAACTAAAACAAAGATGGCAATGAACTTGGGTGCTTTTTTGTAGTTTAGAGATCAAGAAATACTGCATTTACTTGGCAGGCTCCAATATGTTGTGAATAGAGTACCAACCTAACCAACCCTTTATCATGAAAAGATAAATATTATCCTATTTTAAAATGGGAAAATTTAATCTCTTCCTGAGAAGTTTAGAAGCATAAGAACTTTATGAAATTCTTTCCCCCCATTTTCTTTATATGTAAATAGATAGAGAAAATCAAGTGTACGAGCTTAGAAAGTCAAGTGCATGACATTAAATTTTATACAGAAAAATATTCACTTATGAAGCGGTGAACTAGTCTACCAACATTTAAGGCATTCCACAAGGAGTTTTAGACGGGTTGAGTTTTTGCCAACTCTAGACACAAATTAGTCATCTCTTTTGTACCTGCCCTATGACCCTTATTTATGAGAAAGTTGACTCTGTTCATGATCTAGAACTTCTCTGTGCCCTACCTAGATGCCACCTCTTTGAGCCCCTGTAAAATCAAGTTCCAGTCAGACATTCAGCAGTGCTGATGGGGAACTTAGGCCCTGCTCCAAGTCCTGCTCCAGGCACTGAGGGTAAAGCAGTAGCCAAACCAAATCTCCACTCTCACACAGCTTGTTTTCATGACAGGATGTGGGAGACTGAGAAAGAGCGTGCATGTGTGTATGCCTGTGCTGTTACCATTTTCCACAGGATGGCCAGGAATGACGAGCAGAGACCTGAGGGTAGGCAGTGGTTGGTGGGAAATTTATGGAACGGGAAAAAGCTACATGTAAATTCTAAACCTGTGTACTCATTTTAACTACTTTTAGTTAGATAAAAACTAGAAGAACACAAGACTTTCCCCTCCTTCATTAGACTTAGAGCCACTCATCTTCAAGTCTGTTCATCAAACAAATTTCTATAAAAAAGAAAGAGAAGAGGCTAGCTTCCTTCTTCAGCTTCCGTTAGGTTGGCTTTAAATTTCCATATAGCCTGGAACTCTAAAATCACATTTTAAAATTGAGATTTATACTCAAACCTCTAGCCCCACTAAACTTTCTTACTTATTGATATGATCCATGAGCAGGGCACACGTGCCTCTGCTTTGATGCCCTTCTCAAGCTGTTCCCCTTCCTGGCTGGTTTACCCTCTTTTTCTAGCCCCTCGTTGTTTTCTAAACTTTCCTCACCCTTTCAAATCCAGGAGCGGTCCTATGTTCTTTGTGAAGTTTTACTAAGAACTCCATACTATGTGGACTTTTCCTTTCTTTTGGTCTCTTTTGTTTTTTCAGCCATTTGTTATCTTATAGTGTGCTATGTTGTTTTTATTTCTATTATACATCTATGAATGGTCTTCCCAGTTAGAAAATGTGTCTTGTTTATCTGTACACTGATAAACACAGTGGCTGTTACATGTGGCTTCTTAATAAATACTTGCTCATTCTGACAATGAGGACATGCATTGTGGTGTTTGGCTTCTTTGTATCACATAACTGATGCCTAGAGTCTGCTCAAATGCTGAGTCTTTCTACATAGCAATGTACAATTGCAGTGGTGGAATTCACTGATGAGCCTAAATTGTGACAGATTTGGCTGATTTTGCTGGTGCAGCTAGGACAGTACTCTGTTGCACAGGACATGTCAGGAAGGACACTGATGGATATTCTTGCAATTTTAATTCTCATTTTTAGCAACACCATAGGGAGTAGTGTAGCAGACATAAAGAATGCCTCTGTTGAGTTTATTAGTAGACTGCACATGGTAGAGGAAAGAATCTCTGAACTTGAGGCTATGGAAATAGAAATCTCCCAAAAGAAAAAACAAAGAAAACAGACTGGGGGAAAAAAAAAGAACAAAATATCCAATAACTATGGTACAACCACAGAAAATGTAACATACATATAATGGGAACAGAAATATTTGAAATACTCATGACTGAGAATTTCCCCAAATTAATGTCAGACACTAAACCACAAATCCAGGAAGCTCAGAGAACACCAAATGAGATAAACACCAAAAAACAACCCGCCTACACCTAGGCATATCATTTTCAAACTATAGAAAATCAAAGATAAGGAAAAAAAATTCCAAAAAAAGCCAGAGGAAAAAGCCCATCTTACCTATAGAGAAATAAAAACATAAATTTTACTCAACTTCTCAGAAACCATTCAAGCAAGAAGAGAGTGGAGTGAAATATAGGGTCTGACAGAAGTAGCACTCTTTTTTAAGTAGTATGTTATAAATGGATGTGATGTCTTAGTAACCGTAGTAATCAAACAAAAGACTTGGTATTGATTACCAGCTCATAAAAAAAGAGTGTTACTTCTTCAGGACCCTGTATTTTAAGTGTTGAAAGAATGAGGTGCCAAGTGTGGCAGTGCTTGGCACCAAGTCAGCCAACTGGGCACTTTGAACCCAAGCAAAAAGAATAACATGGTAACAACTCAGTTTTTTACTGGTTAATTTAAGAGAATTTGGTAGGAATAATTCCATGAGCTTGTCCCATTTCTTTTTCAGATGGGAAATTATATGATGCTTACGTCTTATACCCCAAGCCTCAAAGAGCTAGCCAGAGCCACGATGTGGATACATTGGTGTTGAAGATTCTGCCCAATGTGCTGGAGAGGCAGTGTGGATATAAGTTATTTATATTTGGCAGGGATGATTTTCCTGGACAAGGTACATTTTAAGTGGGGTATGAAAACAACAAAGGAAAGGAACCTCTCTCTTGCTTCACTTTACAGATAATGGGGACTCTGATTTTCTTTCCCTTGGAACCACAGGGACTTCTCACCTCCCCAGCCCATAATCCCTGAGCTGAGGACGCTAGGCCCAAACTCTTTTCTCTTATTAGAGTCATTCCAGCAACAAGATACATGGGATCCTGTGTGAAATAATGTGACTCCCACTTTAAGTAAGGGTATGGTTAACTCATTCACATGAACAGGTGGTGGATGACATACCCTCGGCCAAAGACTGAAAGTGATCATTTGCCATCTCATCCTTGAGACTAACTGCTGAGTAACCTCTGTCATTTTGACAATGTAATTCAGCCCATGTTAACGCTGATTTTATAAAACTGGACCACCCCCAATCCTCCCCTACCTAAATAAATTAAATAAATTAGAAGTTATATATTTACTTCTCCCATTTAATAAGAGTGTAGCTTTGGGCAGTGCAATTAACATCTCTGAACCTCAGTTGTATCATCTGTCAAATGGAGATAAGAATTCTTCCTGGACTTGGTTGAGAGAATTAAATGAGTTTAAATCTGAGCAGAGATCAGTAGGGAGTGCAGTGCATATTAGATGCTCAATGGATGAATGTTTCCTCCTTTGAAGGCTATACAGTAAATGGCTGAAATTGGAAATAAACAGCTTTTTCTAGTCACCAAGAACCCAACATGACTACTTTATAGTATTTGGTAGTGGCTTACTCTGGGTCATTTTAAAAGTACTTTGGATTTATAGACTGATCAGATCAACAGTGAGACCACTGCTATATCTCAGCCTACAGCTTTTCAAGATATGAAATACATTTCCATGAGGAAATGAAAATCTGATTCAGGGCTTGCCACAAACAAGTGGAAGAGCGCTCATTTAATAAGCATATCAATAGTCACTCATTCACTTATTCAACCAATATTTATTGACCACCTGTGGAGTACTAGGTTTTGCTCTAAGTTCTAGAAATAGTAAACTAAACCAAACAGAAGAAGAGCCTGCTCTTGGAGGTGTTGCAGTCCATCCTTTTTAAAAATATGTGTTAGTATTATAAATCCTGGTCATTTAAATAGCTATGAAGCATAAGAGAACACAAATAAAGATTAATATGACACTTAAGCAAACTACATTTTCTTATCCTTTTAAAATCTATTATTTATTTAAAATGTGTTTATCATCTTATACCAGACCTTCAACTAAGTCTGGGGATACAAAGCTAGGCATAAGGAGATCCTTGTTCTGAGCAGTTCACCACAGGTGGGTAGAGCTGGTGGGCTGAGGAAAGTGACATCCCAATAACTAACTATCAAAACATGCAATTCATGAATACTGAGGACCAATTTCTCAGAAAGTCAGGAAGGATTCACAAAGGAGATAATAAATGTTAAAAAACAGCAACAACAAAAAACAAAAAACAAACTCTTGTTAATCCATTCTTAAGTCAAGTTCATTTTAAAGTCCCTCCTCAGCACCCATTTCTAATATTCTCAAGATTATTAAGAGCTGACCTGTTTTAGTCATGAGGTCTTCTGTATCTTCTTTTTGTATTTACAGCTGTGGCCAATGTCATTGATGAAAACATTAAGCTGTGCAGGAGACTCATCATCATCATAGTTCCAGAATCGCTGGGCTTCGACCTGTTAAAGAACATGTCAGAAGAACAAATTGCAGTCTACAATGCACTCATCCAGGATGGGATGAAGGTCATTCTAATTGAGCTGGAGAAAGTCAGGGATTACACAGCCATGCCGGAATCAATTCAGTACATCAAACAGAAGCATGGGTCCATCCACTGGAGCAGGGACTTCATAGAGCAGTCACCCTGTGCAAAGACAAAATTCTGGAAAAATGTGAGATACCACATGCCACCCAAAAGGTTTCCACCTTCTCCTGCCTAGCTGCTGAATGAAGCACACATCTTGCTACCCCTCGGCGAGTGAGTGAAAGGCCAGTGCGGGCTTCCTCACCCATGATGGAGAGGTTGTTCTCATGGGTGGCTCACAGTTGGACAAGATGCATTGCGTTTAGGCGATCTGCTTAAAGCTTGCTGATGTGTATTCTCGTAAGAGGGCCTATGCTTGTTCACTGGTTTTGATCAGAGCTACTTCTTGAGGAAAAAATACTGCCTATCTGGAAGGCCCTCATTAACTTATTGGCTCTGAACACACGAACGCTCTCTAAACATGGAGTAAATCCAGCCTGTGAGCCCCCCGGGGAATGGAACAAGGGGTGGGGGGGTTGTAGGTTTGCAATTACCATGTCAGGAAGTTGAGTATATAGTGTGGTACCTGTGGGGCTGGAGTTGGGAGCCTGGTGGTCAGGGACAGCAGGAGGGCCGTCTGTGTCTTTGGGGAGGGCTGGCAAGGATAATGGCACTTGTTTCATGCCTGACCATTGTCCATACGGCCCTGGTCCTCAGAGAACATTTGCTGTCTCTATGAGCCCTTCTCACTCCTCTAGTCCAAATAAATAGCTGTGACCAGGGTCTTAACAGGTTGGTACCGGGTGAAAGTGACTAAAGGTCATCTAGACCAGTGGGGATGAACAGTGGTGACACTGGGATTGCCCATTAGTCACTCTGCTTGTGGGTCCCATGCCTTGAAAGATGTTATCTGTTGAACCAAAATAAATTATAATTCACTTATTTTTCTAGCTGGCCTATATCAGCCAGAGTTTTGAGCAACATATAACAAAGAATATCATTCCAATTCAACTAAAACAAAGTAATCTTTCAGTTTGCCAGCATGCTCACATCCAGGTCAACTTATGATTTAAAAAGTCAGAAAGGTTTTTGATGCTAAAAGTTAGCTGTAAACTCTTATCATGACTTTCAAAGACCCTAATTTGAGGGGCTTAGATACAGTCCAACTGGCATTCTACGGTCGATGACACTGAGCCTTACAAAGTATCAGAATGTTCATGTCCCACAAAGTTCACATGTTGGGAGCCTAACACCTAATGTCGTGGGAACTTTGGGAGGTGATTAGGTCATGTGGGAGAAGCCCACAAGCAAAGGTTAGTGCTTTCATAACACCTAATGTCGTGGGAACTTTGGGAGGTGATTAGGTCATGTGGGAGAAGCCCACAAGCAAAGGTTAGTGCTTTCATAAGAGACTCCAGAGAGCTCCCTCACCCCTTCCACCACGTGAGGACACAATGAGAAGTCTACCACGGGGAAGAGGGCCCACACCCCACCATGCTGGCACGCTGGTCTCACACTTCCAGCTTCCAGGGCTGTGAGAAATAAATGGCTGTTGTTTCTAAGCTGCCCAGTCTGTGATATTTTGGTCTAGTAGCCTAAACTGACTAAGGCACGGCCCTAGTAGTCAGCCAGGGCTGGAAGGGGTTTACCCCCTGGGCAAAATGGGAAACAGAGGCAGAGCCTAGGGCAGTGGGAGTGGTGAGTTGGGAAAACAGTAGCCCCGGTGTGGAGGGAGAAGCACGGTGTGTTAGAGGGGAATGGGATTGGGTAGGTCTGGACCCCTTTCCACAGGCTGTGGGTGGTATGGAGTCTCTGGTGGGAACTTAAGTGATAAGAAACACACTCTGGACGTTTAGAATTTGTGTTCCAAGGTGACTTAGTATTACACATTTATTTATCATCATACTTAAGTCCTGAATCAACATCAAGCCACTCTTTATTTTATTTAATATTTGCACTTTAAAGATGCTTAAATTGTGGTCAATATATATGGGGGTGGGGGCAAAAAACCAGAATTATCTTCTGGAGGGCAGGCCCCTTCTGGTACAGGCCTCCCCCGTGAGATGAGGGTTCTAGGAACCCATCTGCATCAGTGGACCAGCTGGTGTTGTGAGAGGCTGCGTTCGGCTCCAGTGAATTTGGTTTTTTTGAAGATTCTTTCAATAAGTTTGCCCATTTCATGATGGGTGATGTTCACAAGCAATGTGAGACAAGACAACTCACCTGCCCAACTGGTACTGAGTGTTCAGCAGTTTTGACCAAAAATGGCATGATTCTTGTGCCCCACCCTCCCTATTCATTTGATCTCACCCTGTGTGACTTATTTTTGTTTCCCAGGATGCAAAAAGTTCCTCAAAGGGAAACACTTTGTAGACAGGAAAGAGGTGAAATAGAATCAGCAAAAGCACTAAGAGCCATCAAAATTGATGAATTCAAAAGCTGGTTTGAGCAGGTGGAAAAAGCGTCTTGATAGGTGTATTGCATCAAATAGAGAGTACTTTGAAGGTGACTAAAGCTTAAATGTGTATGAATAAGTACACAATTATTTTATAAATTAATTCCAGATTTTTTGGGGGGGTGTCTAAATTCAACATCACAATCATTTTTCAGTGTATAATTCAGTGGTATCAAGTACACTCAAATTGTTATACAACCATTACCACCACCAACCTCCAGAAAATTTTCATCTTCCCGGACTGAAACTCTACCCCTTAAACATTAACTCCCCATTTCCCTCTTCCCCCAGTTCTTGGCACCATTCTACCTTCTCTCTCTATGAATTTGAAACTCTAAGCACCTTATATCAAAGGAATCACACAATACTTGTGACGGGCTTATTTCATTTAGCATTGTGTCCTCAAGGCTCCTCCATACGATTCGTTTTTGTTCCATTATTGTTGCCGAGCCCCCTCCTCCCTTCTTCCTCTCATCCTCCCCTGCAGCATGAAGCGAGAGGAGAGCTGATGCTGTTTTATTGCAGGGACAGGGCCAACCACCAGCAATGATCTCCCTAGAACTCTTCTATCAGGTGTTTATCATTTCTTTGCGTTTTGGGTTGTCTCTCTAACATGAAAACCATAATTTCCCATGAAGGATTTGCCAGCTTGAGTAAAACGAGCTGTTTCTCATGCTAGCCCCAAGAGCAAAATGATAGGCCCTGATGTCCCTCACTGCGTCTCCCCGCCCTCCCCCGGTCTTCTTGTCTGCAGATTGTCTGCCATGCTGGAGGAGGCTGGGCTGCTATGGGACATCTGGATGGCACTTCGCCCTTCACTTGGTCTCTAAGAAAGAAGACACAACAAAACAAACAAACAAACAACACCCCAAACAAAATAAACAAACAAACAACACCCCCCAAACAAACAAACAACGCCCCCAAACAAACAAACAAACAAACAAACGGAATCCACAGCAATATATCTCCAGCTATTCTGGGTGACAGGCTGAAGGCTTTCTTGTCCTCACTAGGAGCCCGTCCAGCCCCCAGCTGCCACCACCATGGAAGAGAATGGGGTCGAAGGAGACGAGCATGCTCACACACCCGGCAGGAAGACGCTGCACACAGATGTGTGCCGAGCGGGCTGCTCTCCTCGGTCTTTTCTTGCCTCCATGCCGTCGCTGTCTTGCTGCAGGCTGGGGCTAGGCTGGAATAATGGACACCCAGTGGTGCTCACTCATGGAGGACAGCTGGATGGATGAGAGCTGGGCTGGGGGCTACCGTGGACCATGGTGACTCCTACCTGCACGGAAACCTGGGCCTGCCTGGCGTGTGCTCCTGCCCCTCTGTCCACAGTGCAAAATGAAGCTGGAACTGTTAGAAGTACCAGAGGTCCACGGAAGAAATTTTATTCTCAATTGTACATTATAGTTTTATTGATTTAGCACGCATGTGAAAATGACAATATATTTTTTTTGTCAATCCAGACGATAAAAGCCTATTTTTATTACAATCAAATAACCAGTTCATCACTATTGTAATATTTATTTCTTAATTACACTACCTGGTAGTGGTGTCAACTGAAAAATTGAGCAAAGCCCGACCTGTGATTAGAGAAAAGTGTGAGGATGATGAGCAATCATATTTTTCCCCTTTACTCAGTGGGTATGTTATTCCTGAATCTGAGTCACTGGCATCAACTACTTTATTTGATTTATTTCTGTTGTCCCTTAAATTAACTGAAGAACATGGGGACCGAAGGTTTACATTGTGAGTGTGTGACGGTCTCCACAGGCCTTCTTGCCTCATTTCCTCCTATGTCCCTCCCTTCTCTTTCTTGTTATCAGCGGGATTTGCTTGCCTTCCTTCAACCACCACCAGTTAGCTTCTTCCTGGAAAATAAAAACATTTATAAGGAGCGAGGCTTCGGCAGGCACTGGATGAGTTTTCAATACATCTACCAAGTGTGGCCAGGACATAGGCCCATGTTTTTGTTCTCTATCCATCTCAGATTGAACTAACCACCTGCAAGACCCACCAGGGGTCCATAACTTAGATTCCCAGGCTTTAGCTGAAGTGCTGGCATCTGCTACCGATCGCTTTCACATTTTTAAAACACAAATTACAGGATTAAATATAGTTTATATGGCATCTTGGTATACAGACACACACACACAGAATGAAAAAAAAAATGTTCTTTGCTATTTTGTTCTGTTCTCTTTTGTTCTCGTCTTGCCCAATTTTTCAAAATGTGGTCAAACCCACCAACTTATTTAGTGATAAGCTGTTTCCAAAGAAATTTGAAAAACACAGCTCCAACTTCCCAGTCAGTTGTGATACCCACTGGTAAGGTGACCAGATTTTAACATTGGTAAAGCGGGACACCATTGACCCGGGTGAGGGTGGGGGGGAGGGGAGTTCTTGATTAAAAATTTGGTCTAGCTCCCGCCGTTCCCTAGCTTGTCGTGCATTCTTTCCAAAAATCGGGACTTTTTTTAAAACACCGCGGGACTCGGGACAAATTGTTAAAAATCGGGACTGTCCCGCCAAAAGGGGGACGTCTGGTCACCCTATCAAGACTTCCTCAAGGACTTATTATGACTCCTCTTTTATTATCTAACTTTCAGGTCAATGAGCATTGTTTGTTATTTTAAGTGGCCACAGGGCAGCAGAAGTCTCCCAGCAGCAGTTTTAAGTGAACATAATTTCCTATCTGCTTTAAAGGATGACATCAAGAGGAAAAGAAAGCACCGAGGAAGAGAAAAGCATTTCCTACCAGGAGACACAGGAGACACGGAGGTTCACTCCTTAACTCATTTCCCATTTGTCCCAACCATACTTGCTGCTGGCCCTGGCGGCTGCAGCACTGACCTCTAGATAACTCGAAGATTACAGTCCCAACCTCACCCCCAAAGTTCCGTGCTTTGAAATGTACCTCGTGAAAAACATTATTAAATACTGATCACCATAGTAATTTCTGTTACATTAGGATTATAAACAAATTCTGTTCTGAATAACTCTAAGAACAGTCTTTATATTTTATTTTAACATTGAAAACAAGTCGTATTTGCTTTAGCCTGAGTATGTTTAGGTAAAATTAAATGAACGTGGCAGAGAAATGTACTAAAACAGGAAATGGGTTAATGTGACAAAAAAAATAGAAAAGGTGCCTTCCCTTGGCACCACTGCGCCCTCTGCTGGCAACTGAGGCATACCCTCCATGGGGCTCCTCAGCCCTTCCACAACCTTGGTGTACTGGGCTACAAAAGCCTAGTAAATGAGAAAATAATCACATCACAAATAATCAAGTGCTACTAGCTAAGGACACTTACAATGTGCTAGACTCTATGCTAACCTCTTTAAGTATGTTATGTCATTTACTACTCTCAATAAAGTCTATATATTTTTCCTTTTAAAAATGAAGAGTTGAAGGATGTAAGGGATTATTAGGTAACTTACCACATTTGTAAGAAATGGTCCTAGGGAAAATTTATCACTGACTGGCTATTTTATGATATTGTATCAATGCTTTTGTATTTTGGGGGGTATGATAATAGCAGTATTGCTATGTTTCCAAAAGAGTCTTTGTGTTTTAGAGGTGAAATACTGCAACATTTATGGATAAGGTACTATGATGTCTGAAATTTGCCCCAAAATAATGCTGAGGAGGATAAGGTGGAGCAAATGGAAGAACTGATGAAACATGATGGTCATAGATCAGGTTCATGAAGTCCATTACATTATTTTGTCTATTTTCATATATGTTTAACATTTTCTCCAAAATCAGTTTGAAAAATAAAATACTTAAAAAGAAGGATTAAGAAAAACTGACCTCAGACACTTGAGCAAATTTGCAAATGGAAATGGAAAGATTGAGTGTTCTGAAGAGTAGGATGAAGCTAATGAAGTAGCCATTTTTGTTTTCCTTTGTTTTGTTTTTAAATAGAAACAGATTTTCTTTTCCTAATTATTTGCTTATTGGGAAAATTCAGAAAAACTGGAATTTATTTAAAAAACAATGTTTATTAACTTTTTGTTGTATTTATGAATATTTACATAGATTTGATCTTGTAATACATACGTAATTGTTCCCCAATAAAATACGAATATATCAACATTTCATGAAAATAACTACAGCCAATACACACAGAACTGCATCTTTTTTATTGAGGTATAATTGACATATAATATTAGATTAGTTTCAAGTGTACAACATATTTATTTGATATTTGTATATATTGTAGAATGATCACCACAGTAAGTCTAATTAACATCTGTCACCATACTTAGTTGTAACTTTTCTTATGGTGAAAAGTTTAAGATCTACTCTTTTAGCAACTTTCAAACATGCCCTACCAGGGGTGGCGAACCTTTTGGCAATTGAGTGCCAAAGTTTATGAAATAAGAGTATACTCGCTTGACTAGCGTGCCAACCCATCTAGTGAGATAGAGGTATCGATAATTTTTATGTCTATAAGAGGCATAGGATGTTTTTATAACAAAAAACAATAATTCCACGTGCCGAAATAATTGCTCCATGTGCCACTTTGGGCACGAGTGCCATAGGTTCGCCACCCCCGCACTATTATTAACTATAGTCACTGTATATAATTTTTAACGACTGCATAGTGTGCCACTAGATAGATGTATGCTAATCTGTTTAACCAAGATAGTTGATTTATGTATGTTTACATTGTTTCCAATGTGTTACTTTTGCAAACATGGCACATTCATTTGATGATTTACCTTGGATAAATTACCAGGAATAGAATTTCCAGGTTAAGACATCTGATACAGCTTTCAAATTCCCCCCCCAGAAAGCCAGCATAGCTGTGACTCATACCATGCTGATTGAAGATGCCAGAAAATGAAGTATTCTCAGGTGTCCCAGAGAAGAATTTCAGGCTCATGTTTGAGTTCTTATTTTGGTAATGACAATGGGAACTTTCTTGTATGTGTTTTTGCACGTTTCAAAAGAATGATCAACCAGATGGGGTGGGGTACTTTTGATCCTGAAGGACCCAGAAACACCTTTCTGTATTCTGGGGTGTGATTATGTGGCTCCTAGGCCCGTCCCCCTGTCTCATGCACCTGTCAGATTGTGCCCGCTTTGCTGCTAGTGACTCCTCTCAGGGCATGTCCTTGAGAAGGGCTTCATCATGCAGGCTGGAGCACTCCTGCGGGGTTGGGCTTTGTGTTACTCCATCTAGTTGGGTGCACCCTAAAAACTTGATGGGCCATAATCCAGGGGTGAGGGAAAGCCCAGTGCTCCAAACTGGGGAGAAACAACTAGCCTCCCCACGAACCACTCTGGTAGAATAAGTTACTTGAACAATGAAACCTCACCCTGTTATCTCCCCCACCCACTCAAGAGGTCTTTCTTAATTAGTGGTGGTGGTGGGGGTGGGGGTGGGGGGCGGAAAGAGGAAGTGACAAGATAGGGGAGGGACTGAGTCAGGCAAGCTGCAGTGGAGAGCTGTTCCCCTATGAGGGGGTGGTGATCCCCTAAAATGAAGAGACTTTGGGGGATTGTAAGATGTTTCTAGCTTACTTTTTTAAAATTTATTTTATTAATTTTTTGACAGAGAAAGAGAGATACAGAGACAAAAAGAGAGAACTGAACTGGGGGCACTCCCCAGTTCAGCACATGGTTCCACACGGGCTGGGGCCGGGATTTGATCCTCGGTCCCCGGGGCTGCAAAGTGAGAGCTTAACCCACTGAGCCATCCCGGCTTCCCCATCCTGGTTTACTTTTATGTCACTCTCTCTGATTTCATTTTGCCTACTAGGGTTGACAGGGCACAGATATTCTTGAGAAATTTCTTGAACTATTCTTGAAAAGAGATGCTTGGGACCGTGAGAAGGCTATAGGTCTTCATAATAGGTACTCGATATCCATTTGTTGGAACAGATCAGCAAAACCAAATATAGTAAACTCTCAGTTAATTGGAAACCATGGGGATTAGTAGATGTTGGATAAATGTAGCATTATTTCTTTGATTATTTTGCCGGTTGATTGAGAGTGCTGGTTGCTTAGGTTCCAGTTAGAGGGAAGTCTACTGTACTTTATTGAGGGTGGGTGGACAATAGCTGGAAACATTCCTGGTCTCCATGCTTGAGAATTGATCCCAGTGTGCCAATTTTGTTTCAAGCAGTACCAGTTTGCTTAGAAAATCCCCACAGAAGACCGATGGAATGATAGATAAGCTCGATCTTTTTCAGGGTGAAAATAAAGTGTCAGCGTCTCTCAACTCTTGCCAGTATTGCCCCAGAAGGTAGAGCCCTTGCCTTGTTTGATGCTGTGGTGCCCCCAGCATGGTGCTGGCACTCATGGGCCCTCCACAGGTGTTTCTGAAGGAACAAGAATGTGTGCTCAGTAGGCTCAGTGAGAAGTTCTTGTCAGGTCCCCTTTGCCCAACTGTGATTTGTGAATCTGCATAACAACTTCCCAGCAAAGTGAGGATTACCCGAACTGATTTTATTTGTAGCTATAATTTGAGATTGGGGCTTGAAGGACAAATGTCCCTTGCTGCAATGCCACTCTGCCTTGAGGACTCTGTCCAGAACAGCTCCCAGGAGACCTGGTGGGTGTCCAGCCCAGCACTGGGTGGGTGTCCTCCTGAGGCTGTGCCTATACCACCTCTCAGGGACATGTCCTAAGCAAGAAAATTCAAAAGATGTACTTTGCTTGGGTTCCTTGAAGTTCCCCCCATCCACACACACCTGCTTCAGTGGTCACCTTCCAAACCAAAGATGAGACTCCTATACCATTCTGGAGACACTTCCAGAAGTGATGTGAGAGCATGGCGTGCTCATTTGGCAGTGCTGTGACAAACGCCCAACTGGCCTTTTGTGGTTTTATTGTCACCTTCTATCACTCATCCGTTCAGTAAATGGGCTTCTTGTGTAGATACAAAGATGAGCAAAACAGCACGGTGTTTGCCCTGACAAGGTCTCCCCAGACAGGTGAGGGAGCAATAAAAAGGTGGAGAGAAGAAGGCAGAGGGGGCAGGGGAGATGCAGGGCAGAGCGACATAAGAAAGAAGACCATGGGAGAGATTGGAGTTCATATATGTATAAATGAGGGCTGTCCAGAAAAAAAAAACGAACCCAGCCATAAATGCCTCTATTTTTCATATTGCATGCTGGATACTTTCCTGACAGCCTACACACACACACACACACACACACACACACACATGACATAGATACAGATATTTTATATATGTGTGTGTGTGTGTATCTATCTATCTATCTATCTATCTATCTATCTATCTATCTATCTATCTATCTATCTATCTATCTATCATCTATATGCTGTCTGGAAAGTATCCAGTGTGCAATACAAAAAATAGAGGCATTTATGGCTGCTTTTTCCCCGGACATATACATATGTATATGTATACAAACACATTACACATACGTATGCACATACATTTACTTTAAGGCAACAGTAGGCATAGGGGTCGTGGTTGACCTGAATGTGACCTTGCTAAGTGAAGAGGCTGCAATGACTGGGTTCTTTCTTGACCGAAGTTGCCCTGGTTGATGATCTGGCTCGCCATGGCCATCAGGCCTTAGAGTGGGACAGGGCCACCACCTGAGGCCACCTGGAACCTGGGAGCAGAGTTGTGCTCTCTGCCGAGCTGGTTGGTTTAAATTAAACCCAAGGTAAAGCCTCCACCAGACATGTCCACTTGGGAGGTTGTTCGGAATATGTAGAATAAATCATTTCCCATGGTTTCCCCTCAGCACTTGGGAAATTCCTGGGATAAAATTAGTCTCAAAGGAACACAGAGATCAGGTGTGGGGGTTGCTGGGTCGCCGTTGGGAGAGGAGTGATGGTGGCATGAGTTGAAGTAGGCTCTGCTTTGCTGTTGACAGAGCAATCTGGAGAATGGCTGAGGACTGCTGTCACCTCCTCAGTCAGGCCAAAGCAATGCCCCCAACTCTGTCCCCCATGCCCTGGCGCCTAATCCCAGCTGGCTGCTCCAGAGGGTCTGCTCCGCCAGGCTGGTCTGCTGGTGAACCCTGCCAGCTGTCTTGGGAGGTACCTGTTTGTCTAACCTTAACGACAAGAATGGACTTTCACCCTTGGCTGCCCTTTTCCCCACCAGGTGGGATCAGTCATATTGTTAGTTCTGGTCCCCTGTCCTACCCAGTTTCCCAAGGAATTTAGAGACTTAGGTCTGTGTCTTTTATTGCAAGACATGTTCCCTAAAACAGGGCTTCACCCCACCGGCTGTTTTGAACACTATCACACATTGTGAAAATGTAATAAAGTAAGTTGATTAAAATTGTTCTTTTTCCCACAATATAAACACTACTACTTCATGAGTGCTTAGGAAGTGAAATTTAAATTGAGAGCCATGAACGCAGCCAGGGAAAATTTAAAAGGACCACAAAGGGTTTTAAGACCCCCTGCAGAATAGCAGCAGGGATGTCCTGAATCCATAACCAATGAGTTGGCCAGGCCCTTAAAGCCACACCTGCGGTTGCGCCGAGTGTTCTGCAGGGGCTGACTTAGTTTTTTCTCTTCTATTTCTTTTCTTAGGATTTATTTTACTGGAGAGAGAGAGAGAGAGAGAGAGAGAGAGAGAGAGAGAGAGAGAGAGAGAGAGAGAGAGAAGTGGGGGTGGGGGCAAAGCAGTCTGCATGGTTGTATATCATTAGTTATGACATGCTTTTATTCCTGTGGGGCCATGCAGGGCGGGAACTGAACTGGGGGCCTCCCGCGTGGCAGGGGAGAACCTCCCCGTCATCTCCGCCTATGGGTTTGCACAGGTTGGGGTGGAGATTCAATCCCCGGACCTCAAGGCTTCAAGGCAAGCACTCAACCTGTTGAGCTATCCTGCCATCCCTTCTCTTCAATTTCGAAGCGCTTCTAAGAGAAATGGATTCCACACAAAGCAGTTAAAAAGAAAAAGCTATGCCATAATACATGATAGAGAACAGGCTGGCACACTGACCCTACATTCTTCCTTCATGTCTCAGAAAAAAACAAACGAAAAAACCACGACCCCTTAAAGACACAACACACAACCTTACCCTTCTTATATGGTTGGCCCCTCAAGTTTCTAGAGATGTCCCATCAGGGAAGAAGATGTGTAAAATGAAATCTAACTTTATCATCTCAACCAGACCATAAGACTGTTGCAGCAGGTAGAAGGCAGGCAGACAGGTAACTGAGCTCGTGAGTGTGATACAAACACGTGTTTTTGTGCCCCCAGTGCTGAGCCCCCTTTACCACCAGGTAAATCATCCCTTAAGGATGATTGGGCTAAATGTTATAGCTTTGTAGTCACTTTTGGTGCTTTGAAGAGTCACTTGGAATTTATAGAATGCAGCTCTAGTGCATATTAGACCTTCAGTTATTTTTAAATTAAATGATTGGGGTAACATTGGTTAATAATTTTATGTGTCTCAGGTGCACAATTCTATACTACATCATCTGTATACTGCATTGTGTGCTCAACAATCAGAGTCTAGTCTCCTTTTGTCACCCTATCTTTATCCCTCCATCCTCCTTCCCTCTGTAACCACTGAACTGTTGCCTATATCTATGAGTTTGCTTTATTTGTTTGTTCCTTTCTGTTTTCTATCCCACATATGAGTGAAATCATATGGTTCTGTGCTTTTCTGTCTGATTTATTTCCCTTAACACAATACTGTCATTATCTATTCATGTCACAAGTGGCAGTATTTCATCTTTTTTTATGTCTTAGTAGTGTTAATTTTTATATATGTAACACATCTTTATTCAATCATTTGTCCATGGACTTGGTTGTTGTTTTTTTTTTTGTTTTTTTTTTATGACATGGCTATTGTGAATAATGCTACTATTATATATAGTTCTAGAATTAAATGACAAAATAGTAAGAAAAGACCATATTATTGAGTAGTTTTTTAAAATGAAAATATCCCCAACAACTTCATTCGCACACTTGCAGGAGTACATTTAGTTGGTTGTGTTTCAGCATGATGGTTGGCTGGGATGGAATGAGTGTATAAATGGATGCTTTGTTATAGGAAAGAAACGAAGGATGGACATTCAGTGAGGCCTGCTGTGAAGAGCGGCTATAAATGGGTATTGCACCTGAGACAGTGTATATTCTTTGTGACCAGGAGGAAGCAGGAAAAAGCTGAATGCTGGTGTTTGGTATACACACACAAACATGTCACAGGGAACTCTACCAGGCACCTTCAAATGGTATTTTTGATGACTACAGGATTAACGTAATGTTGAGCATCTACTATGTGCCAGGCACTTACCATACCAATCATATCACCCTTCCAAGGCACATTTTGCAGATGAACAAATCGAGTATCAGAGAGTTTAAATACCTTTGTCAATACACAACAGTATTTTAAGCCAAGATTAGCTGACTCCAAAATACAATTTGCCATGGTGACACTAAGTCATGGCTTTCTTTTTATTTTAGCTTATTCCTGAATAGGGTTCAGGTTTGTAGTGGACTACACTTTGGGGTGACTCATATACTTTTCTACTGTTTTTAGATTCCTTTAGGAAACTCCTTGTTGTATGCTATAGATCCTGTAGTCTATGACCCATGCTCAGTCAATCCTGACATGGTATGTTCTGCACACAGTTCAAAGATAGTCTGATGACCCAGGATGAATCTTTCAAGACTCTTTTTAGCTACAGTAAGTGAGAAAATGATGTCTCTCTGTCTCTGTCTCTCTGTCTCTGTCTCTTTCTCTCTGAAGTAAATCTGGCAGGAGCAATTTTTATTTTCCAATGCATAGACATTGTCAGAATCTAGAAAGAATCCTGTCCAAAATGGAGAGCTGCAGAGCTAAGCACACTCAGAAAAGGAGAGAGAGTGAGAGAGCTGGAAAGAGCAAGTGAGACCTGTGACATAGTGGGAGACCTCGGATGCAGCCATGCCTGAATTCCCTTGGAATTCTCAAGTACAGGAGTTAAATCTTCCTCATTTCTGCTTAAGTTGGACTTCTGCTTTTTTTTTTTTTCAATTTAAAGCCTTTTGACAAATATAAGCCTCCTCAATATTTTCATCTTTCCCTTCAGTCTTACTTTCTGATTGATATCAACCATAAGACATAATGTAAGTTTCTCTTCTTGGAAAAGAGATAAAAGAACTATATTAGGTTTGAAGGTTCTAAGATGAAAATGTTTTGGTTTAAATTATAAAATGGCTCAATGGCTCAGAAGAAACTTTTTATGTATCTACTTGGTGTAACCTAGCCAAGTAAATGCTTTCAGTAGTCAGCAAAGGCAAATTAAAGTTGAAATGATAATGGAGTGCTTCTCTAAACCTTCACCATTCCTCTCTTTCCCCATAGTACTAGAAAAAATGATCAAATAAGGCCCAATTCTAGGTTCTAAGATTATCAAAGGGGTCTTTCCTGGGAATCTGATGAGCTAGTGATGGAGAATGTACCCAGGAGGAGAATGACACATTTGTGTTGTACATACACACACACAAAAAATTCTGCTGATAACATGAACTTGGTTCTTCTAGCCAGGAAACCCTGATTTGCTTACCACTTACCACCACGTGTGAATTCACATAGAAAAAGCATATTTGTTTACTCCTACTTGCTCCTCAACAAGAGCATTGACTTTTGTTTTCCTCCTCCGGTTGGGCTTACTAATAAGACACTTTCTTTAAAAAAAGGAAAACAAAAAATAGAGCCAAATTGAAAAGACTGTGAAGTAAAAAGAAGAGTCATCAGGTGCCCATTTAGGAGGTTCAAAAGGAAACCGTTGAAGATCAGAAAGGTCAAAAAGAGACAGAACAGGCAAGGGTAACAGGGTATTTTGAACAATAAAACCAAAAAATTCAGCAAAGGCTGCTGTGGAAACCCCTTCTGTCATAGACATCTCAACAGAGGGACTATTTATAAAGACTTGAACATTTTCTGTACTTTAAGATTTTCTATGTCTATTTTCAGACAGGCTATTGAAATCCAACTGAAGAGCAGAACTATAAACATATAAACCATTTGCATTCAAAAGGTATTTTGAGTTGAGGTCAATATAGTGGCTTTACATCTAAGGATTAAAGGATAATAGAATATGCCCCCTGCCCTCCAAATATGCCTCTGTGGCATATGATTATTTTGAGTTGATTACTCTTAAGAAACAGCAGATGCAGGGGAAGCTCTGAAAATGGAGTAGAATTTATCCTTTTTAAGGGATATTTATAAAGAAGTTTCCGTTTGTTTTAAAAAAAAAATTATTTTATTGTTTCAGAGGTGAGGGAGACAGAGAAAGACAGAGAGAAAAGTGGGGAGGGCCCAGAGCAGTCTCCGTAGTTGTATATTATTATTTGTGATACGGTTTCATTACACACAGGTGGATGTGTGGCCACACAGGGCAGAACTGAACTAGGATCCTCCCTCATGGGAGGAGAGAACCTTCACCACCATCCAGTTGCGCACTGCAGTTCAGCATGTGGGTTTGCATGGGTTGGGGCCGGGATTTGATCCTTAGACCTTGCTGTTGCAAGGCAAGCACTCAACTTATTGAATTATCCCAGCATCCCCAAGAAATCTCCATTTTTAAGTCTTCCTCTCTGTACCAAGAAGAGAAGGACGATGCTAAATCACAAGAAACTTGTATCAATGGAGAAGGCACCAGCTTAACTCTGCATAACAACCTTATCCTTATTTACTATGCTTTTTCTCACCACCTCCCACAAATGGCTTCCCCTCAACCCTCAACATCTTTCTTTTGTGTTTAGATGTAGCTAGTATTTAAGGTGGCTGCTTGGGCCACCTTCAGGGGTTTTATTCAGTTTTCCTGGTTATCTCCCATGTATACATGAGGCATACATATCACTAAACTTCTGTTTGTTTTTCCCTTGTTAATCTGTCTTGTCTTGCAAGGGGATCTCAGCTACTGAACCTAGAAGGTTAGAGGGAAAATTACTTTTCCTCCCTTACAGGTTTAAAACACAAGTAAGACACAGATCTTAAAAATAATCTGATTAAGAAGGTAATTTCAGCATAAGATAAAATACATCTTTCTCCTCCAATGAAATCCCATCGTCAGTTGAAGTATGTTCTTATTTCATTAATTTTCTTACACATAATGTTAATGTCATGTAGGTAGAGCAGTGAGGATAGGGCACAATAGTTCAGGGAGAACTTTCTAGAACATGTGCCTTTTGAGCAATCTGGAGTCAGATGTAGATGGATGTGGATCAGAGGATAAAGACAGAAGCAGAGCATCATGGGAAGTAGCTCCATTTAGCTGAGGCACAAAGTCTAGAATAAGAGTGGGGCTGAGAGGCAGGTATGTGTATTAAGGGTCAACAGGGAAGAGAGGAAGAAGGTGTGTGGGAGCCTGGAGCAAGGCACAGGCTGAGAAAAACTTGAGAATTTATATATGTATTACATTTAAAAAGTTTTTTTCTGATTATAAATACTGGAACAAAAGTTTGAAAATACAAAAACACAGAAAAAAATTACAAGTCTAATATATAGAAATAAACATTGTTAATATATCTGTTTTGTAATGTTTTAAAATCTAGAAATGCAAGCCATACTTTGTTATTATACTTCTTTAACACTTTCCTGATTCTTCTTATTTAGCATTAGCTTCTTGAGTTTCAACAAGTTTCTAAACATATTTCGATTTAAATTGCTTTGGATTTCTACATTAATTTATAATATTATAATTCTGTAAAATCATGTAATATCTCTCAATGTCTCTTTACATAATTTAATAATTTTTCTGTACAGATTTTTGCCTAAGCTTCTTCTTTCTTTTCTTTTCTTTCTTTCTTTCTTTCTTTTTTTCTTTTTATTTCTAGGACTTTATTGTTAGAAAATAACTGAGTGTGGGTGTGAAAATTACTGTACATTAGAAAATTAATTATAGTATTATTTAAATCGCTGGAAATTATAAAATTAAATATTTCATAGTACAATAGAAGTTGGTTAAAGAATTTCTATGGATTCATCTATATTATAGATTAGTTTGCAGCCATCAAAATTGACAGACTAGTATTTACTGATATATGTGGTAGACTATATTATTGACCCCAATTCTCGACCCATCCCTATGTCCACGCCCTGCCATGTAACTTTGCAGTGCCCTCCCATTATAGGCAGGATGGAAGTCTCTACCCCGAGCTCAGCCATGTGATGTTTTCTTAAAGATTTTTATTAAAAACATAGCTAACATACACAGTAATGTCAATTTCATATGTACACCATAGTTGTTCAACATTTATATACCTACAGAAGTGATCACCGTAAGTCCAGCAACCATCTGACACTTGTACCACACTATCGCAATATTATTGACCATACGCTCTACATTACATTCCCATGAGTCTTTTGTTTTACAACTGAAAACATGAGCCTCTTATTCCCCGTCACCTTTCCCCCTTTTAATTTTTAAATTACGGTTAATATTCAATAGTGTTTTATATTAATTTTAGTTACACAGTATTGTGGTTAGACATTTGTATAATTTAAAAAGTGCTCTCTCTGACTAGTTTAATACCCACCCGGCGCTATGCATAGCTATTACCATGTTACTGACTATAGTCTGTATGCTATACTTTACATTCCCATGACTATTTTGTAACTTCCAATTTTAATCCTTTCACCTTTTCACCTTGGCCCCCAACCCCTCCCTCTCCCATCTATTATCCCGATAAATCTAGTACCCATCTGACAACGTACATAGTTATTGCAGCATTACTGACTATATTCCTGGTGCTATACACTACACCTCCATGACTACTTTGTAACCACCAATCTGTACTCCTTAATCCCTTCCCCTTTTTCATCCATCCCCTCAACTTCATCCTCATCTGGCAGCCACAAAAATGTTCTCTGTATCTATCAGTGTGTTTCTGTTTTGTTTGTTTGTTTATTTTGTTGATTAGATTTTACCTATAACTGAAATCACATCGCATCTGTCTTTGCCTGTGTGACATACTTCAGTCAGCATACCCTCCAGGTTTATCCATGGTGCTGCAGGTGTCAAGACCCATGGCCTTCCATGACCAAGCAATATTCCATTGTATATATAAAGGAGGACCCAAGACACTTGAATCCATTTATAAAAAATTGTGTATTTATTCTTACATGTTTAAACTTGAATCATCTTTGAAGTACCTGTCATTGATGCACAACTCCTATTGAGATGCTTTTTCCACTTCTCAAAACAGTTTGTAAGTTCATTGGTTTTGATGCCTTTTAGTGCTCCTCTTTTTTGTTTCACCTCTTCCACATTGGCAAAATGCTTCCGTTCGAGGACTTGTTTCATTCAGGGAAACAAACAGAAAGAAAGTTGCTTGGGGCAAGATCAAGTGAACAGAGAGGGTGGACCATAGCCTGGGGTTATGCTGTTTTGTATCAAAAACTGCTGAACACTGAGTGTGGTGTGGGCAGGGGCAGAGTCTCCATAAAAAAAAATTTACTGAAGCCTAACACAGCCTCTCACAATAATACGAGCTGGTACACTAATGCAGGTGGGTTTCTAGAACACTCATCTAGTGGGAGAAGCCTGTACTACAAGGGGCCAGCCCTCTAGAAGATAATTCTGGGTTTTTTTGGGGGGTCCCCCTTATATTTACCACCGCCTCTTTATCCATTCATCCATTCAAGGACATCCAGGCTGCCACTATATTTTGGCTATTGTAAACAATGCTGCAATGAACATATGGATGCACAGATCCCCTCGAAATGGTATTTGGGGTTTCTTCGAATAAATACCCAGAATTGGAATTACTGGGTCTTTATTTGTCTCTTGTTATAGCCTTTGTATAACTATTGCTACCCAAAGTTTTTTTTTGCCCATTTCCATTTTCATAAAATATTTTTTCCTGTCCCTTTGCTTTCAGTCTGTGTGTGTCTTGCAATCTGAAGGTTGTCTCTTGTAGGTGAAATATATAAAGGTTTTGTTTTCTTATTCATTGAGCCACAGGATATTTTTAATTGGATCATTTAATCCATTAACATTGAAAGTAATTTTTTATAGCTATGTAGTTATTGCCATTTTATTATTTATACATTTCATATAATATTATTTAATTTGTTTCTTGTGTTAAAGAAGTCTCTAACATTGCTTGTAATACTGATTTGGTGATGAACTTCTTTAGCTTTTTCTTTTCTATAAAGGTAATTATCTGTCCTTCAATTTTAAATAATACCCTTGCTGGGTAGAATAATCTTGGTTGTAGGTCTTTGCTTTTTATCACTTTGAATATTTCCTGCCAATCCCTTCTGGCCTGCAAAATTTCTGTTGAGATATCAGCTGGAAATTTTATGGGAGCTCCTTTATAAGTTACTAGTTGCCTTTCTCTTATTGCTTTTAGGATTCTCTCTGTCTTTAACTTTGCCATTTTAATTATAATGTGTCTTGGTGTGGGTCCATTTGGGTCCATCTTATCTGGGATTCTCTGCACTTCTTGGGCTTGTATGTCTATTTCTCTCATCAGGTTAGGAAAGTTTTCAGTTATTTTTTTCTTCGAATAAGTTCTCAATTTTTTGCTTTCTCTTTTCTCCCCTATGATTTGAATGCTGTTAAACTTGCTATTGTCCCAGAGGTCTCTTAAACTATCCCTTTTTTTTTTAAATTATTTTTTCCTTTTCCTGTTCCAATTGGATGTTTTCTGCTACCTTGTCTTGCAAATTTCTGATTTGGTGATTACTTCTAGTGTATTCTTTATTTTAGCTACTGTATTCTTCACTTCTGACTAGTTCTTCTTATGGGTTCTATGTCTTTTTTTTAATGCTTGCTATCTCTTATCGGCATTGTCACTAAATTCCTTGCGCATCCCTATAACCAGTATTTTGAACTCTGTCTCTTGTAGGTTGCTTGCCTCCACTTTGTTTAGATCTTTGTATGGAGTTTTCTCCTGTTCTTTCATTTGGGATGTATTTCTTTGCTTCCTCATTTGGGCTGCCTCTCTGTACATGTTTCTATGTATTAGGTAGATCTTCTACATCTCCTAGTCTTGCCAAGTTGCCTTATGTAGTAGATGTCCTGTGAGACCAGTGGCATGGTCTCCCTGGTCACCTACACTGGGTGCTCTAAGAGTGTCCCTTGTGTGAGTTGTGTATGCCTCCTATTATAGTTGAGCCTTGATTACTATGGGCACATTAGTGGGTGAGATTGACCCTCAGAGTGACTACCTGTGGGGTTTGGCCACCTGCACAGATGGGCTGCGTGCAGGGGGATTAACACGTGGAGAAAGATTTGTCCCAGTGGTTTCCAGTGTCTGTTGAGACTGCTCTTTTGGTGTGCCACTTGTGTGGCTAATTGGGTGGTGTTCTGCTGTGGCTTGAAGCCAATCTACAAGTATGTTGGTTTGGGGCCTGTTGGGAGGGGCTTTGGTGCAGTTCCAGGTCAGCCATCGTCTGTGACAGGACAGAGGCTACTTGTAGGAGCTACAAAGCCCTCCACAATTGTTTGTTGCCTGTGCTGTACCTGGAGGTATGTGGAAGAGGCCATGCTGTGAATGAAGGATGGCTGCCACCTGCTGGCTCCTTTAAGGTTCAGCCAGTGATAAAACCTCCAGCATTACCCAGCTGGGTGTGGTGAGATCTCTGTGAGTCACCAAGGTTGAGCAAGTCAAGCTCACCAGATGGAATTCGATTCAAATTTGACCATGGGCATAGGGGGAGGGCTCAACACAAGGAAGATGGTGCCCACCTGGTGGTCAAAGGGCAAATGGCAACTATCCCTCTAGTCCTTGCTCTGAAGCTGCACAATTTAGTCTCTTCCCATATGTCTCCAACATCCCCCAAGTTACTGTCTCTCAGTGAGAGCTCAGGGTGAGTGCCGCCAAACAAGTCTGTGTGGGCCTTTTAAGAGGGCATCTGGGTTTCCCACATCCTTCTGTCCCACCCAGACAATCAAAATCCCCACTGCTTTTAATAGCCAGATGTTATCAGGACTCCTCTTGCCAGCACCAGTACTCTGACTAGGGAGCCTGGTGTGGGGCTGGGGTTTCTCAATACTCCAGAATGATCCTCTGTGGCTGAGCTATCTCTTCCAATTTTCAACCACCACACATGGGTGTGAGACAAGATTATTCTGTGTGTCTGCCTCTTCTACCACTTTCAACATGGCCTCCTCTTCTTTGTGTTCTTAGTTATAAAACTTCTGTTCAGCTAAAGTTCAGATGATTCCCCAGGTTGATTGTTCTATAATTTAGTTGCATTTTGATGTGTTCATGGAATGAGGCAAGCCCAGCATTTATCTGCTGAATCTTTATCCTTCGGCCTAAGCCTCTTAGAGTTCCTTCTCAGGGATTATTTTGTTTTTGTTGTTATTGCAATTGTTATTTTTTCTCCCCAATTTTTTTCCTCCCCAAGTTTTTAAAATAGTTCTTGGTTAATGGCATACTGCTAATTTTTGTATTTTTATTTTATAACTGGCCAATTGCTATTAGTTTTAGTATATTTTAGCAGGTTTAATTATTTTTTTATAGATGATCACAACCAAAATATTAATAATAATAAACTTGTCGTCTTCTTCCCATTATTTATGGTACTTATTTCATTTTGTTCTCTAATGGTTAGAATGTCTAGAATTTTATTTAATAATAAGAATGAGAGTAGATATGTCTTTATGGTTTTACCTTTAGCCATGATGTTCTCTATTTGTTTTGAAAATTTTAAAATTATTTTAGGTTTGAATTGTTTCAAATTAAATCATCGTGCAGGCCTAGTTTACTAAAAGTTGTATTAGAATGTACATGGTATTTTGTCATATAAATTTTTGGCACTTGCGTTTAAAATAGTCAGCTCCTTATCCTGGTAATCTTGGCCCTTTCTAGTGTGAACCTATGGTACCTGTTTTGTTCAAAATCCCACAGTTTAGCTGTAGTTCTGTCACTCGTGTGGTAACATTAAGAGCATGGACGACCTGGGTTCAGATCCCGGCCGGATGACCTTACGACGACAGCTTAGCAGTTGCTTTATGACCTGGGGAATATCATAATGCCTACCTGTGGGTGTGTTTGGGGATAAAAACGAGAGACTGCAACATTGCAGGCTCTCATACTGGAGCTGTTGTTTTGCAGTTATCAGCCCCCTGGGTTCCTCTTGGTGCTACAGACAACAGGTGCCCTCCCTAGCCCTGTCATGCTCAGGTCCCTACTGCTGGGGCTTCCCATTTGCCTGTGCATGCTTTCCTCCAGAGCAGACCGCTGTTCTAGAACAGTGGTTCTTAGCATGTGTGTGTGCGTATGGTGTGTGTGTGTGCACACGTGCTGCCATTGTACTCTGAAAGACATTTGGCAATGTCTAGAGACATTTTTTGTTGTCACAACTAGCAG